>AXZN01000063.1:0-217401 GCA_000498155.1 Shiraia sp. slf14
AAGGGGTAGGTAGTAAGACATACGACGAGATTATTACTCTTCCTCAACGCATCCCTCGCGAAATTCCCCTGATACTTCCTCTCATACGTCCTCAACACCTCCCTTAAATGCGCATCACTCCGCATAATCACCACGCTCAACATCGCACTCTCCCCTCCCTCCCGCGCCTTCAACGCGCGGTACAACGTATCAACGTCGCGATGCACATACTCGCTGGGCCACACATCGCTTTCCTCCTGCCGCTCGGCTTCCAGCGCCATCAGCACGGCTTTGCGGAACTTGTCGGCCTTGAGCTCCTTGTCCATGCAGCGCGTCAGCGAGTCGCTGTAGCGCTTGTCTTTGAAGGCGTCTTTGATTTCGCGCACTTCGTGGTTCTGCCGGCCCATGAGGGCTTCGATGAGGAGTTCGCGGCGCGCGGAGTTGGATTGGTACCAGTAGTTTGCCCAGTAGCCTTCGCCTTCGTATTTGCCTAGAGCAGTGACGTATGCGATTTTGCCAAAGTTTCCAGAGGTTTTGAGTTTGATGTGTTTGGCGATGTTGATGCCGCGGCCTTGGAGTTTGCAATGCCGTTTGTATTCGTTGCGGAGTTCGAGCATTTGGTCGTGCGAGAGGGCGGGCAGGATGTCGATGATGGTGTCGGCGTTGGGGGTTTTGCCGCTCATGGCTTCGACGAGGGCGAGGGCGTCGTCGGTGGCATCGTAGATTCGGACTCGGCGTTTTTCTTTCTCTTTGCGGTCGTCGCGGTCGGGGCGTCCGCCCCCGTATGCTGCCAGGGCGAGTCGGTCCCTGCTGGACTTGTTGCGAGAGGGGCTGGGTGATCGGCGGGATGATGAATGCGCGCGCTGGCGACCGCCAGACATGAAATGGCCTGAACTTCGTGGGTCGAGGCCGCCGTCTAGGGGAGGGAGGTGGTCGAGATCATCGTCCATCATCATGGCCTGGGGCATGGGACTGATAGATTGGTATGTGCCGTGGTAGGCTTCAAGGAGAGGACTTGGAGGAGGCATACCACCACCAGCCATACCTCCCGGTACGATAGTGTGTATATCAGGGCGGTTGCCGCTCACTGACAGTCTGTCCATGCGCTGGTTGAGCCCGTCTGGCCTGCCACCGCCTACTGAGAGACTGTGTGGGCGCGCACCTGGTCCTGGTGATGGATTGTATCTCCCTCCACCTCCTCCACCTCCACCCCCTGGGACTACTTCAACCACGTTACGACTATCGAATGAACCTGGCATACTCTGCTGAGACGGCGCACGATGATGCTCGGGGCGCGAGGACTGCGGGGCATTTTGCGGCGGGGGGGGGGCTGCCGGTGGTGGTACAGGTGCCTGAGGCATGGCAACATACTGAGGCTGAGAGTATGCTCCACTGGTAGGTTGCGAGGTGTGTCTTACGGGAGGCGGTTGGGATGTCGAGCCGCCAACAGGTTTGGAGGTATAGGTGATACCACCAGGAGCATGTTGCGCATACTGGTACCCTGCGCCCGTCGAGGGGCTCCTCGTGTGGCCAGCGCCCGAGGCTGGTGCCGTCGTGTATGCAAATTGCTGAGGTGTGGGCGCATACTGAACGTTCCCAGGTTGCGCATAGGTGATGCCTGGAGAACTCCCAGCTGGTGTATGTGTATAGGCAATATTTTGCGCCTGTTGCTGCGCATAACCTGGGCGCTGCTCTGGAGGCAGGTCTGCATAACCGCCCATAGTTATGGGATCTTCGCTGCTGGGGGCCATTTCTCAGCTCTTCTTCGTATGTTTGTCGACGCTGGACCAGAGACAACAAAAGTGTCCCAGAGCGCGCAAAAACTAATCCATGTACTCACGTCGCATATGGCTGCCTAACATCATAGGTTGGCGCCGCAGCTCCCCCGTCAGCTGCGCCGTATTGCTGAGGCTCTCGAACATTGCTGCGTGAGCGCGAGCGTGAATGCCCACCGGGCGACTTGGAACGCGACCGTCGTGATCTGTCGTCAGGACGTAGTGACATTGTTGTTTCCAATTGTTGCGAATTTTCAAAAATGAAGCAATTTTGCAATTGCGACCAGATTGCTTTTCAAGTACAGCAGCCAGCACTTTGCAAAATCCGTGCCGCTTACCCTCGAAAATGCGATGGCTGGAGCGCGTCTGTAGTTAGTTACCGTGTAGCCGCAACCTACGTGAGACGGTGTTGTGGTTGGCCCCTCTCTAATGGGGGCCAAAATCAGCTGCACATGGCTTCAGACGTTTCGAGCTTCTGATGCTCATATCTTTTACCCCATTTGCTGCTTCCAATGCATACTCTGGCAGTGAGCTGAGAATATATATGAAACCACGTGCATTCTTGCAGTTTGTTGGTCGATCATCACCAGGCTTCCATTGTTCTCTAGTACTTCGCATACACACTATGTAGACATGACCTATGGGATTACTTCTCTGATGCCGGGATCCGACATATTCCTCCTTACCAAAGCTGAACCATGCTTCTCACTTCCGAGCTGAACATTCCTTCTCGCACGCCTTGCCGCCCGAGCTGAAATCACTTCCCATCCCGCATGTTGAGCCGCCATCTCCCACCATCGGCGGAAGCGCTTGATAACCGCTCCTCGCAGTGATGTGGGTCTCGTCTCGGAACGTTTCGGCGGGTACCGTCCAACTACTGCACTTAGTCAATCTCCATGATGGTTTTTCCGACGACGCTTCAACATCTTTATCAGATTTTTCACGAGCTATGTGCGGTAGTCATGGCGGCAATCGCTCATGAAAAGTGTTGGTGTTGGTCTGGCTAGACGCAAGGGCTTTAGCTACAAAATGGTGTTGTTAGGTTACGCCAGGTTACGCCACGAACGGGCGTGACTGGATATGAAATGAGACGAATTTACTCTGGCGGTGAATCATCGCTGATCTAATCATTGGATTACTTTACTTATCTCCCTATACTGTCCATAACTTTCCCGCCATCTTCCTGTACCATGCTTGACAGCTTTCTTCACATAATGGCTCCTATCTCACTGCCTGAGAATCTTCAGCTACAATCGCCGCTGTTGAGATTGCCGACAGAGATCAAGCATATCATATTTGGATTATGCATGACTTTCAGCTCGCCAATCGAAAACCCCATTACCGTGCCCAAGCGTAGCGAAGCCGAAGCTTGCGGGTCAAATCATCTGGCCTTCCTCAGAAGTTGTCGCAGGTTATACTTCGAAATCGATCGTCGTCCACTTTATACTCAAAATGTACTTCGCTTCACGAGCGCCAGAGGAGCTGCAGAATTCTTCCATTCCATTGAGGACCATCCGCGTGGGATTGTCCAGCATGTGGAAATTGATATTCGTAATGTAAACTCGGATCAACCGCAGATTGCCTACGAATGGCTGCAATATCTATCAGAAACCGGCGCCAGCATGGAAATTGGGTTGCAGAACTCGTTACGAACGGATGTGCCTAGACTTAAGACACTCATCTTGAACTTCGAATCTTGGCCTAAAGTCGCCATGTTTCGAACAGACTTGTGGAAACTTCTGAGGAATCTGCTGGCAGCTGTAGATGGCTTGGAGAGAGTTGTGATTATCGGTGCTAGTAAAGGGTTGGGCATGGCGAGATATGCTCCTTGGTGAGTTGACTCTGGTCAAAACTATATGCCGAACACGAATTGACTGAATTAACTTTTAGGTCGCCAACGCATTTCATTGGAGGAAATGCCTACCCCAACGACCTAGTTCCATTGATGTGCGCTTGTGTTAACGGTTCTGATGATTCCAAATTCATTACATGGAGTCGTCAAAAGGGTAATTTGCATCTCGAGGTGGTTTCGATGTCTTACTTCCAAAAACATATTGTTAATGATGTGGAACGGTCTCGTGTAAGGAAGCAAGACGCCCTCGATTCCTGGCCCGAAAACGGCTTTTGCACGTGGGACACTTATTGTAAAACTCCTGTGTTGGAAACCATCAAAGCACTCAATCCCAATGCCTTCGGATAACAGGTTTCGCGGGATCCCATGGACCGTAGATTTCGTTCTTGTACTTTTGGAGACCAATAAGCCACCAACTGCAAACGCCCATGCAGATAAACGTTAGGCCACATCCGAGTATCATGCCTACCAGGAATGACCCGTAGCCGCCTCCTGTCAAGGTCACAAAAACTCCACCCCAGGCAGCCATGGTCAGTGCTATGGTGAGGGTCAGATGCCCTAGCCATGACTGGGTACGAAGTTGCCGGCGGAAGATTGGAAATAGTCCGAAGACTTCGATTGAGAATAGTGTCAAAGAAAAGACGTGTGTTGTGGTTGGTAACCGAGAAGCAAGTACAGCAGAAGCCATCATTGCAGAGTTTGTAGATATAGAGGCTGGCAAACTATCCATTAAATTAGCATTGGGCGATTACAATAATCATTCTCCATCTTACCGTGCATCCGAGCCACTGCTGTAGTCGAAGAAAGCCACATTGATGATCAGGAGCCAAGTACTTAGTGCCCAGATTGAGTCGCTAGTTGTAGAGCGTGTCAAGGACTTGAGGATGGGACTGAGGCCAAGGAGAGCCGCGTAAATCAATGCAGCGGACTTGGCAGTTAACAATCGTTGCTGGTAACGTGAAGACGCTGTTGGATTTGAGTTGATTTGCCCCCCCGGAATGTCAGATCGTTGCGTCGTAGTAGGTGTGAGTTGCTGGCCGATCCAGTAATCCCATAACAAATATCCTAGAATCGTACAGACACTCGCCCATCCAACAACTGACACCGGTGACACTCTATTGTGGAAAATTGATACGAAGCAGCAGCAAAATATCACAACAGAAGCAAGATGTTGCACAATGATTGTAGCATCAGCCATCAAGGACCAGAACTCGTATGGCTGCAATCGAGGATTACGCTGCAGATGATCCAAGAACGTTTTTTCATCAGTATAATTGTCGGGGTCTGGAAGAGTTAGCACCACGTGATGTACGTCCGTCCTTTCACTTACAAGGCTGCTTGAACCACAAAAGCTTCTTGTAGTGGCCTCTTAACGGGCTTCGGCTCATCCTCCGTGATGCATGCCTCTTTTTCGCCTTCGGTAAAGGCAACATGTAGGGCACAGTCGCAAAGCAGCCGTCACAATTTTTTATTAGCTTCGTGAATGCAATTGTGTCTGTTCAGGAGACAAGGGTGGAAGTCGCTGTGGACACGCGAAGGGACGCTAATGCTGGTTTAATCCCGCCCTTATCTCCGGCCTATACACGACCAAGTTTCTGCGTAGATGTTTGACATGAGATGAATATGTAAAGTTCGAATAAATGGTTTGGATTTGTGAATATGCAAATGTTGAATTAATGCGGAACAATGCTAAATTGAATTGCATCATGGCAGATGCTGATTGAGCGTCTTCCACGCCACGATGAGTCGCCTCCATTTCGGTACTGTAGCGCGTCCAGCCTTTACAACATAACCTTTCTTCCTCAAAGTTCGCCCAATCTCCATATAGCTCTCTACAGCAACACGAATTGGCGCCCTTGCTTCAATAGGAAGACTTTCTATGGCTTCTTTCGCGCCATCGTAGATTGAGAATGCATTGTCTAGCAAGCGGGTGCGCAGCGACTCAATTTGCGCGTGCTCAGACTCCTTCAGGGCTTGTTCGTAGGTGAGGTTGGCATCCTCGAGCCAAGCTATTGGCAGATAAACCCGTCCAATTTGGGCATCCACTGATATGTCCCTTGCAATGTTGACATATTGCAAAGCTACCCCCATACGGTTTCCAGCGTCCACTACCTTATGCTGCATTTGAATCGTCATTTTACTTGGATATAGGTTGAGGATCAGCTGTATGCACATCTGTGCTACAGTGCCTGCAACACGCTCTGAATATAATTGCAGATCTGCTTCGGTTCGAATTGGAGACGCTTTGTTAAAGGCCAAATCCATTTCAAATCCACGTAGCAAATCCTGCAGTGGCTCGCGCGTCAATCTATTGAAAGGAAGTTGTAGCAAAGCAGACCGCGTGCTTGGTGGAAATTGAGTCTGAATATCATGCAAGTGTGCTTCATCCAGATCTTTGTCGTAGACGGCGTCTAAAAATCCATGAAGTTTTACTATCCAGTCTTTGGCTTCCTCGGCCGTAGCAGCATCGTCAACTAAATCATCTGCAACCCGGCAGAAGGAATATAGCAAGAGCAGATCTGTTCGCAAAGGTGGTGGAAAAGTCGAAGATGCCAGATAGAAGCTACGGCTCTTCTTTTTCAAGCGTTGCACAGCATCTCGGAGCCCTACAAGGCGTGCATCATCGTAGTCTCCCGATGAAGTCAAAAGCGCGCGCATCAACGTTGCTGGAGAGGGTAAAACAGGTGGGGAGGGAAAAAGCGACGGAAATGTGTACAGGACTGCAAGAGCGTTGTCGAAGGCAATTTGTCCAAACACAATGAGGCTATTTGTGACGAGGAAAAAGAGGGCTTCTTCAATCTCGAGTCCGTCCCATAGATGAACGCCATATTTGGTGCCAGGAGTGATCACCCATGTTCCCCTCCTTAAGGCGTACGTATCCACAGCCCAAAGATACAAAGTTGGGATCATAATCGGGAGCACCGTGCATGTTAGGGGGAGTCCCAGGATGAATTGGTAAGCCAGACTCCTGCTTGGATGTGAGACTTGGGGCAAGTACTGATTCAGAGTAATATATATTTACCATAACGCCAGTAGTACTGGAAAAGCCCAAATTATTATGAGCCCAGTGTACGTGCCTTGTTCATTTTCCCGCACACGCAACCAGCCCCAAACAATAGCACTGGCAAAGACTAACTGGCCTGCAGTTTTTCTATACCAGTAGTGAGCATGGTCTGATGGAGGATCGGCGCGTAGATATACGGGCTGAAAAGTAGGCTTGGTGAGGATGAGATACAACAAAGTAGTATTGTATGTTTGAATCACAAAGAAAAAAACTTCCTCGAGGGGGATGTCAAGTAGGGTTGGGCCGACGATAACATAACTTGGATAGCTCCATATATGACTGCGGATGAGGTATGAGTCCCATGGGATAGTTGCAACAACGGCGATCTGCCATTGTTAGCGCGCCGGAACTTTTAACCGGTAGAGTGGCAGCATCACATACAGTGATCAAGAAGACGATCTTGAAGACGTCGAGCTTGGTCAACAGCGGGCGGTAGAGCAATGTTAGCAAAACAGCAGGTGGAATGGTGTATTGGAGATGGCTAGAGACTTTCGTTAGTAGACATCAATAACAGTATGGTAAATCACGTACACCAGCGCGTAGTCGATGCCCATTCTGTTGGCTGGTTATGTGCAGCTGCGGTCAGTCGACGTCAATTCGAGGACCACAAATGCAAATGCAAAGCACCACTACGCTGCAGGGGGTTTCCGGCAATACTGAGAGAAGTATTCATTGTCATTATTGCCTTTCGTTGAGGCGCTGCTTCGATTACCGACTTGTGAAGCGTCCCGAGCGGGCATCGAAATAGGCTTAGCGCAACGATAGTGACATCATGGAAAAGCACCACCGAAAATAAGCCGAATACATTGATTGCATCATGCCTACTACCTATTCCAGCTGCCGCGCATCCCGTTGCATATTTCCTTTCACATGCTTTTGGCCCATTTGCCTGGAACGTCATGGCCCCCCTTCACGGCCTCTCCCGGGACATTGTTACCTGAACGCCGTTTTCAAGACCTCTTCCTGCACCACCTTTTATCTTGCAGCGTGGTCCGATGAGGCCATCCAGAAATAATCTATTATGACCCTCGTAGGGCGCAAGAGGTCGACATCATCAAAACATCCGTATGTAATCCATTCTCTTAGGTTCGCATGCTTCTGACTTTTGTCCAGCTACCTCGCTGGTAATTTTGCTCCCGTAACACAATCATGGTCACCAACTCCAGTTTCTTGGACAGGCGAAATCCCGCCCGAACTTCATGGCGGCATGTACGTCAGGAATGGCGGCAACCCAGCCACGAATTCGGACCTTGGGCGTGAAGCACATTGGTTTGATGGCGATGGCAATCTCACCGGCGTTTGGTTCCAGCGACCCTCACCAGAAGTGTCACAATCTACTCCTAATTTCGTCAGTCAGTTCATTTTGACGGACGTTTATCTTGCGAGTGTTGAGCATGACGCTCTTCAAACACCCATTTTACCCAGCATAGCAACTCTGGTCAACCCAGCATCAAGTCTATTTTGGATCATCTGGAGAATACTGCGAACGATTTTTATCGTCCTTTTGTCACATTTGCCAGGCGCACAACATGCGATCAAGAGGATCAGTGTTGCTAACACGTCTATCTTGTTCCACGATGGACGGGCTTTAGCTACTTGTGAGAGTGGGCCACCTATGCGCGTCACTCTACCTGAACTTGAGACGGTTGGTTGGTTTGACGGGGTAATTGCAGAAGGAGAAAAACTATCGATCAAGAACAACTCCGACTCGGAACCTACATTTGGTGGAACGGGACCACTAAGCTGGATGAGAGAATGGACGACCGGTCATCCAAAGGTTGATCAGCTCACGGGCGAACTCGTCTTATTCCATTGCAGCTTTGCCCCACCTTATGTTCAATACTCTGTGGTTCCAAGCAAAAGCAAGCTCGAGCCTGGAAACGCTGCCATTATAAACGCTTCCGTCCCTGGCTGTACTGGTGGTAAACTTATGCATGACTTTGGTGTATCAAAGCATAGCACCGTCATCCTTGACCTGCCGCTTTCCTTGACACCATTGAACCTAGCCAAAAACAAGCCTGTTGTACTCTATGAGCCCCAGAAGCCTTCTCGATTCGGTGTTTTTCCGCGTCGGGATCCGGGATCAGTGAGGTGGTTCGAAACCTCTGGTTGTTGCATTTTTCACACAGCGAATACATGGGATGATATCAGCACCGATGGGCAGGTCACCGCAGTCAACCTTCTTGCCTGCAGACTCACATCCGCATCACTCATTTTCAGTTCAGCAAATATCGTCCCGCCACCCCACCCAGATCACGACTCCACGGCGCCTAAGCCGATGTCTTTTTTCGCTAAGTACGACGAGGACGAAGATCCGGAGAAGTTCTTTCTGGACGAAACTTCGCCTTTATTGTCACAACAGGGTAGTTCAAGTGATTCTCCGCCACAAGTACCAATCTCATACGATGAGGAAGAACAGTGCCGGCTGTATTACTATCGTTTTGACATGCAAGACAAGAACACAAACTTGATTACACATCAGTTCGCCCTGTCTGCCATTCCATTCGAGTTTCCTACTGTCTCGCCATTGGTAGATATGGCATATGCGCGATACATTTACGGCTGCAGTACATCCAATGAATCTTTTGGAGCAGCACTTGGAAAAGCTACGAAGATCGATCTTATTGTACGAATGGACGTCACGGCGCTTCTTGCACGCGCAGAAAAGTTGCATCCAGAAAATATCACAGGATGTGCTGATGATCGTACAATTGATCAAATACTGGCGTCTAGGGACCGCAAAGACCCAGTAAAGGCGTTTAGATTGCCTCCAAATCATTTTGCTCAAGAGCCACGATTCATACCACGTCAACATGGAGTTTCAGCAACCGCCGACATTGATCTATCTGAAGAAGACGGCTACCTAGTATTCTACGTCTTCAACGAAGATCAATTAGATGAGTCAGGGGAGTGCACAGCAAATGCGCAAAGCGAGTTGTGGGTGTTGGATGCAAAGACCATGGACAAGGTTGTCTGCAGGATCAGGCTACCGACACGAGTACCCTATGGTTTGCATGGAAATTGGTTTAGCGAAGATCAGATCAGCAGTCAAAGAGAAGTTGAGGCCTTGAGGAAAATCACTAAAATTCGGCCGAAGAGCAATTGGAGTCAGGTGAGCAGTAGAATCATTGGAAGCTTGGGTTGATGGCATGAGAGCTCTCAGATCTGTGCATGTACATCTATGCATGCATGAAGGGCAAGGTCTAAGGGATCGGACCTATCCCGTTCCTTTTACATACACCGTTCACGATAATATACTTTGTAATAACAAGACTGGCAATGGACCACGAGTTGGCGGCAGTGGTGTGATGTGTTTGGCGGCTGTGATTCATTGAACCATGGCATTAATTCACAAGTCTGATTACATTTGAGATGCATGATCAGCTCATCCACTAATGTTACACCAAGCATGCATGCGGCCGCTGATTGGGAAAAGATCCGCGTGACAGGTGTTGTTGTGCAGCTCAGTACCACAAACCTCCGCAATGACAAGACTTGTAGAGAGGGGAAAGTTTCGGCAGCGGTACAGTCCACCACACAGAGCACGAAGCGTAAGGAATCTGCAAATTCTTTCCTAGGGTCCCCGCATCTCTTGACAAATAAAATGTTAAATGCCGTGTTCCCAATGTCAGATCATTTAACCAACGTTTATCAAGTCTTCCTCTGTAGTTGAACCAAGCTCCCACATGGTATCCATTGCAAAAGCTTGTCTTAGAAGCACAGTCTGACGCTTGACTACATATCGCCTAACGGCCGTCGTATCCTGCAATTACATTGTCTTGACGTAAGATCGATTTCCCAGGGCTACAGGGCTCTGCGTTCGGAGTGCTGCAAACAGCTTTTTCATTGGTCTTTTCATCAAAGACGATCGGCGCCACGACAACGCTAGTTAGACTAATGCTCGATCGTTAGAGAAAGTCTTCCCAAAACATCCAAGCCCAGATTGCTGTGATGTACTGATGAATATTTGCATCATGCCTTCTTTTGTCGGGCTGGACATGATGTCATGAATGAATGCTTCTGTAGCAAAATAATATACAAGGGATAACGCCCCCAAACAAATAAGCTTTCTCGAAAACCTCAAGCCAAGTCCTTTCATTTGATCCTTGAATACGCAGCAGCGACGAAACCAATCGTGTAATTAGCAAGATGGAGGCTATCTCGAAGCGAAGCTCTCCAATTGATTACAATAGTGAGCTGCAATCGCAACAACAGGGAGAACTTATAGTAACAAAATCCCAGCCAATACAGTCAATGGAAGAACTGCAGATATCGCAATCACCAGCCATGGATCTGACTTCTATTTCGCTATTTGCGCGGTTATGGCATGTATGTACTCTCAGCAACCCCTACGATGCAGTCCAAACCAATGCTAACAACCAAACACAGTCTCGGGATTTGCATTCATGGGTCTAGCTTTCAAGAGGCAACGTCGCGATCGCCTGTTCCATTACCTCACTGCGTCCGTTGTGTTTGTTGCGGCCATTGCCTACTTCACCATGGGATCCAACCTAGGATTTACACCCATTGAAGTGGAATTCCGACGCAGCAACCCCAAGGTAGCTGGTAACTACCGCTCGATCTTCTACGTGCGATACATCGATTGGTTCATTACGACACCTCTCTTGCTCTTGGATCTTTTGCTCACCGCTGGAATGCCATGGCCCACTGTCCTTTTTATCATAATGGTTGATGAGATCATGATCGTCACTGGCCTTGTCGGTGCCCTTGTCACTTCTGTTTACAAGTTTGGCTACTATGCATTCGGCAAGTTTTTCTTGTAGCCTGCTTGAAAACCTCGACTAATTGGTTTAAAGGATGCTTCGCGCTATTCTATATTGTCTACCACCTTGTTTGGGAATCCCGCCTTCACGCACGAAAGCTAGGCCGAGATGTTGAGCGCACATTTTTGATGACTGGCTCGCTCACCACCCTTCTTTGTAAGTTGTTCGAACTACACTTTCATCACATTACTAACTTATGTAGGGATCTTGTACCCAATTGCTTGGGGTCTATCAGAGGGTGAGTAATTTATTGAAGGGGCTGTGACATCATAGACTAATTCTGTATCAAGGTGGCAATGTAATTGCACCCGACTCTGAAGCCGTCTTCTACGGCATCCTTGACTTCTTCGCCAAGCCAATCTTCGGAGCCCTCCTTATCTGGGGCCACAGGAACATCGATCCTTCTCGTCTTGGTCTGGCTATTCAAGATTATGAGGGTGACGCCGTAGTTCACGAGAAGAGGAAGCCTGTAAGTATCTTGATCCTACCCAGGCGAGAGATAAAGTCATCGACCCGAGCTAATACTGTCCCAGGATGGCATCAATCCCCCACTCGACGGCCCCGCAGATGTCCACCATAACAACACTGCCACTACCACCACCCACACCAACACCACCAATCCAACTACCTCCACTGCTGTTTAAATGATACCACGGTTGCGGGAGTTTTATTGACTACGAGAACGGCGAAACTGGGAGTGGGAAATCCACATATTGAGAGATGAAATGTTGATGTACAAGCGAAATTGTTTTCAAATATGTTTACATGGAGGACATAATTTGGGTATTTATAAAGTATTTCAGTATCTAATTTTATTAACATGAACAAAACATCAAGCACGTGTCATCTCAAACAGCATATTCAAATTCTGTTCAATTATACCAAAATTGCCCCAGGATATCATTAGATCAAGTAAACATTTTTTCACAATCAACTAATTCGGTATCCAACTCTGAAACGACCATCCTCCATCCTGCGTCCTCGCAAACCCTATTCGCGGCCCTTTCTCTCCATGCCTCTCCTCAAAGAATTCCTCCACCTCTTCCGCTGGCCACTTGACTCGTCTCTCAAACAGAGCAGCTACTAACGCTGGAATGCTAAGACGAGCCTGTGCCTCTCCGGTTTCGCCCCGGACAGCCACCAGTGCCATGACAGTAAGTATAACACCCAAGAATGCCATTGCCAAATTCGCAGCAACTAATACAAACAAAGGCGTTTTGGGCACACGGGCAACTAGGATTTGTTCACGCACTTGTGATGCTATAGCATCGCGAGGTTCCAGTGCGCCAGACGAAACCGCCATAGCTGTTTGGCTGTAAGCCAGCGCGAATTGATCCGCAATACTTTGTGAATTATTACTCAGTCCCGCGATACTCGCAGCCTGAATAAGGTTTTGTTTGCCAACGTCTGTGGTGCGTTGAGTGCCTTGAATGATCTGTGTCATTGTGGTGTTTGATTTATTCATCGTCCATTTTCTGATTGTTCCGTTTACGGAAGAGTATTGCACATCGTAGACCGTAGATGAGCAGAAGAGTCCAATGAACGTTGAGCCGCCGTGTACGCCGGGAATGATCTCAGGGTCATTTTCGATACCGAGGGGGCGGGAGTTCCGCAGGTTGGCAACGATCATGGAGGCGTGGTAATACGGGTTGCCAATGGGGGTTTTATCGGTGTTGTTATTGGAACCAGTGGAGTCGGTAAAGTATCCCATGGTTACTGAATTGTAGGCACCCACTGCTGTGCTGGACATTCCTGAAAATTGAAATGGGCATTTGAATCGTACGCCCGTGCCAATGGCGCTATTCGAATCTGTGCATTTGGATGTGATGGGAGTGCAGTTCGTCTGCAAGGCATATGTTGAGGCTACGTAGTCGAGAGGTGCGATACGGTCCGTCTGAGAATTCGCCATGTATGCGAATAGGTTCTTATCCATGGCGTGAACTGGAACTATCTTAGTGTCGGAGATGTTAGATAGCACTCGCATTGGCTCGGACTCGAATATAACAGTTCCGGAGGCGGGGGTGGTCGTAGTACACCCTTCGAGAGTAGTGATAGAGCTACACTTTTGTGTTACGCCAAAGCCAAGGCCAGACGGATCTGAGTTCGGGTGAACTTGGAAGAAGAGGACGGTTTTGGTGTTAAAGTGTAGCCAAGTGTCGGTCGCTAAGATCAAAACACTATGTATGTCAATTACTGATATTCCAGCGTTGATTAGAGATGAATGCCTGACCTCAGCAGTAAGCCCAGCATCAGAATAGTCACAAGACTTCTCAATGATCGTCCCTGGTGTTCTCTTCGACCTTTCCAACCAAAAGAATATGTCATCCAACTCCACAAGGCAGCAAATGAACTGCTCGTGATCATTCGGACGATCAAAGATAATTGGAAAGGCGTCGGTAATTGGCTTATGTCTGATTTCTCTGAAGCCGCCAATATCCCCCGAGCTAATGGATAGGATATCAAAGTCAGAGCAAAGCCCACAAGTATCGGTGCAAGAGAGCTAGACCACGACGCGACAGTTATAAGGGTAGTTGAACTGATTCGGACAAAGTAGTTGTTGGACTGCGCGCGACCCAAATCGAATGAAAGGTCGCTGGACATAAAGTCATTCGGCGTGATTTGGTACTTGAACACCAAGCCTAACAAAACACCTGTGAAAGCCATCATCGGTATGGTCATCACTGCGAATGCGAGCCATATCTCCTTAACGCGACCTTTGATTCGTTTTGTAACGCCATTGGCCGGTGCAATCGATGAGTACGCCGTCTTGTCCATAGTTTGAAGTGTGAACAGAAATTCAGTGTATTGTGAACTACGAATGCTAGTAAACCACTTAGTACGGGCCGCTTTTAAGCAATTGACACAAACTCAGCTGAGGGGCCTGTGGTCACATCACACGAGTGCGGCTGATACTTTAGTCTCAATTTGTCGCATTTAAGCGTGCCACCAAAGTACTAAACCCAAATTTGTAGGCTGCCACTTTAAAGTCCGTGATCCTGCATTAGCGAAATAATTTAGTGATGGGTCATTGGCCAAAATATACTTCGTAACAATAAAAAGGCCTTGAGGGTTAGTCTCGAACGTCTAGACTGACCGGTCGTTTCGACCTTCCTCGCAGCGTAGTAATTGTCCACCCCATACAGAGCGAAAAGGAAATCCCTTTGGAGATTTATTCAGTAATGCAGCAAGTTCTCTTTGAGTTGTACAATCTTGCTCTGAACTTCCAAATCAGGGCAATGCAGCTAATGCAGTGCATGTGAAAACACAATTAAGGGTATCAACACCAGATGCTATAATCTACCCTCAGAGATTATGATGGCTACGGAATACCACGGGCCTCAAAATTAAGGCATTCACAGTCAAAGTCAAGTTGAAGCAGTTAAGGTAAGTCTCGAAGCGTTTTAAGAGAACAAATGTGTTGTATGCAACTACGCCGCATTTTACGTGGCACAGCTTTGCAACTGCCAACACATAGCGTTTTCATACATTTTTTTATTTCAAGAGCTACTATCTTGTATAATTAAGGCATATCTAAAATAAAGTTCGGCCTCAAACAAATCAGTCTGAGATCGCGCTTTCAATATGTGGACATTAAACAGCACTGCTGTGAGTGAGAATTGGTCAACCAACTCTTTTCTGATTTCCCTTGTCTTCACAGTTTTGATATATTTCCTGAGCATAGTTCTGTACCGTCTCTTCTGGCATCCGCTGGCAAAATTTCCCGGACCCAAGCTAGCAGCCGCTACGCGCTGGTATGAAGCGTACTATGATGTCGTCCAAAACGGCCGTTACACATTCAGAATCGCCGAGTTACACACCCAGTATGGGCCGATTGTTCGGATTTCCCCTCATGAAATTCATGTGAGCGACCCCAGTTTTTTCAAAGAGCTGTATCGGCAAGAAGGTAGATGGAACAAGTATGCTTGGTCTTACGATGCATTCTCAGCCAAACTTTCGGGCATTTGTACCATCGACCATGAGCTTCACAAGCGACGTCGCGCTCCATTGAATGCATTTTTCTCAAAAGCAACAGTGTCCAGTAGACAAGGAATCATTCAAATGCGCCTCAATAAGTTATGTTCCCGCATCCAAGAGTACGAAAGCTCTGGTCATGTTCTCAATCTCGGGACTATTATCAGTGCATTCACTGGTGATGTCGCCACCGAATATATTATTGGGAAGTCTTACAACAATCTCGATAGAAAAGACTTTAACGCCAATATGACCAACGTTTTTCAGAGCTCTGGAGCTATTTGGCGTGTCACAAAACATATCCGCTTTCTGGGGCCGACCATGAAAGCCCTCCCAATGTCAGTTGTGGAAAAGATAGGTGATGATGGAGCCAGAGCATTTCTTGCTTTTCTCAAAGTATGCTGTCCCGAGACTTATGTTGGATGTTTCTAATACAGATCAGGAAGTCGTTAGAATCACAAAAGACATAATGGCTTCCAAACCAGCCCAAAGAATAACCGATGAACCATCTTCTACAATGATTCACAGCATTCTGCAATCAAATCTTCCCGAGACTGAAAAGTCTTTCGATCGCATAAATGAAGAAGTCGGCACCGTTTTAGGCGCTGCCTTAGAGACAGCTGCGCAAACACTGCGTGTAATTTTATATTACGTCTACAGCAACCCTATAATCCTCCAACGACTAAGAACCGAAATATCCTATGTAACCAAAGAGATGAGTACAGATCAAGTCATACCTTTGAGGAAGCTCGAGCAAATTCCGTATCTCACAGCTGTACTCATGGAAGGCCTTCGTCTAAGCCCAGGACTCGCGACACGCATGGCTAGAATTGCACCTGACCGGCCGCTAGTGTACAATAACTGGACTATTCCAGCTGGTACACCAGTAGGTATGACCACTCTGCTCATGCACAATGACGAGAAATTGTACCTTGAGCCTCACCGCTTCAAGCCTGAAAGATGGCTGGATTTAGAGGCGCGGAAGAAGGCCGATGGAACTTTTGCACCTTTCTCGAGGGGCACGAGGAGTTGTCTTGGAATGCAGTAAGCCGACATATTTACTCCAACTTAATTATGCTGTGCTGATTCAATAATTAGTCTGGCTTGGGCCGAATTGTATATGACTACAGCCGCGCTGGTTCAACGCTTTGACTTTGAATTTAAAGGTGCGGGCCCTAAGGATGTTGTGTGCGTGTCAGATCAGTTCAGCATCGGGACTGAAGATTCGACCGGATTGAAAGTACGAGTCTCGAGTGTTAGATGATGATAATAAGACACACATGAAAGGGTTTCAGTTTCTGTTAGTCTGAAACGTATTAAAGCGGTTGATCACTGAGCGATTTATTGACTGTATCATACCATGGACATTTCTTATGTTACAGCAACAAAAATTGACGGAGGGAGCCAGCTTACATAATTTATAAACTTGCAGGACGTAAAGGCATATTTGTTGTCATGCAAAGAAACTCAAATGAAAAGAACCCATAGCACTGTCTATTTGGGATAGGCAACGCTAAGTCAACTTCAACCGCTTTATAGGGTGTCAAAGTGTCTAAGCTTTCAGGGCAGGCTTAGATAGTAATTGATATACAGCGGTTGAGCCTTCGCCCAATCACAAATCGCTCTATAACATACAGCTGCCCTAGTACCCCTCACTAGTTATTAGCATACATGATTTAAATGCTGGCGTAAAGCAAAATAATTTGATATCGTATTGAGTATAGGTCGAGTAAACACACTCAAGGGCGCTTACATAATGTCACTCTGTAGAATGCCAAGGTATCAGTGCACAAAGCTAATCTACAGGTGAATGTAAGAATAAAGCAGGTACCTCATAGTGCTCATTACTTGCTACTGACGACGTCACCGCCGCCGGAGCGGCCAAACTACCACCCGCCTTAGCGCACAGTATTTAAACTCGCCGCGCAGGTCTGCTGCCTTTCCTCCTCACCGCACTCACTCAAGCAACTTTGTAAGTTACCCTCTCCACGACGCTTTGCAAGCACTATACTAACAGATTACAGCGTTGGTCTCACATGTACGAGATCTTTCGATAGATGTGAGAGTGCGGTCAAATTCTATCAGGGCGTCAGTGTGGCGGCGACCTGGTAGGACTGTCTCGTTCGGCGTCATGGTCGAGCGTAGTCAGGATAATGTGGCTCCGGCTACGCCCTCCTTCTAATAAGGACGGGGTGTTGATCATACCAACATGGGTATTGGTCTCACGAGTCAATTCCTTCATCACATGATGATCATGCCAACATGGGTATTGATCTCGCCTACTGGGCTGGCTTCTTCTCTTCAGAGGGAAGCGTTTTCTATTGTAAGTGGATGATTTTGCCTTGTACAAGTAATTGATCTCGTATGGGACATGATGCTTGTAGCCTCTTTGTGATTCATTGCTAACAAGGACAGATATGAAGCCCAACTACTTCTCTATGAAAGAGAAGATAGTTACGGGCGCAGAATGGCTCTGCAAAAAGCCATTGTGCTCAACATGGAGCATGATGGCTGCCCTCGATGCGTTTCTTGACCATGTGGAGAGAAGCGCTCGTTGGCAGCATGGAATGATTCCATGAACGCAGAGAAGCGCTCCTCTGACAAGTAGTAGATTGCATCAATTCATGTTCGGTCATGCCGCCGACATGATAGGGCATCACTCCCTGCTAGAGGAGCAGACTTCTCCATGTATGCTACTCCATGTATGCTGAGAGGCGCTCTTGTGACAGGAAATAGGACGCATCACTTCATGTTCGGTTATGCCTCCGACATGATCGGGCTCCATTTCTTGTTACAAGGGCGGAATATTACATGATTGCTTCTTCGAGAGGTGCTTCAGTGTCAAGATGCAAGATAACTCATTTCATTTTCGGTCATGACCCCGAAATGTTAGGGCTTCGCTTGTCACAGGAGCGGAATGATTCCAACATGTAATCCCTTCCAACAAAAACAGTTCGGCAACGAAAAGCGAAAAATTCTATCATGTATGGGGATGCCAACTGATAGAATGAGTACCTTCTTGTTAAACGAGCGGAATGATTACAATGTGTAATTACTTCCAAAAACGGTTCCGACAACAAAAAGTGAACTTCTATCACGGATGGAATGACCACCAGATAGAAATAAGTACCTTCTTGTTACAGGGGCGGAATAATTACAATGTGTAATTACTTCCAAACAGATTGTTCTGGTAACGAAAAGTGGAAAACTCTTATCATGTATGGCGATGCGCCGACTGGTAGAAGGAGTACCTTCTTGTTGCACGAACGGAATGATTCCAACATGTATGATCTACAGGCTGAAAAGCTGGGATTCCAATGCATGGAGATGTGGGCATGTTATGTTATGATGATGGGAAGGTCACATGATGGGGGGATATGGAGATGTTATGTTATGTTATGCTGATGAGAAGGTTACATGGATGGGAATGATGGGTGGTTAGATGAGTATAATGAACTGATCTACCGCCATGCTTGTCTCACACCGTGAAGTCTTTCCAATATTTTGCTGTTCACTTGCTTCTCGTCTTATTAATTGTTCACAACATGCAAGAAAACTTCAAGCCCTCGGAAAATCTAAAGTTCAGACATCAAGTCACATGAAACTCTTACATATGACTACATATGTATACCACTCAAACCTCATACATAGAATCCACATACGGCTTCAACGCACACAGCCCAAACTCTACCGCCTCCTCCGTTCGAATCGTCCTACTCCCCTGCCCCGGCACAAGATTCACCCACGCATCAAACAGCTCGCTTGCATTCTGCTTGCCCAGACCCTTCTCCGCTAGCTCAGGATCGTTCGCGACCGCAGGCTCGATACCCGCGACGCCACCAAAGACGAGAAGTAGGTGCTTGAATGGGCCAGCGACCTTATCATTCGAGGCAGAATTGCCAGGGAGAATAGACCGCACGTCGACGCCGCGCTCGGATGTGCCGATCGTGTAGTCGTAGCCATTGGTATATTCGCATTCAGAAAACACGGCGCTGAGAGAAGTCGCGCGACGGACGGTGTAGCCCCAATAATATCCTGCTTCTTCGCGTGGGAGGCTAGGTGCGCAGGGCGTAACGGCGATGGACTCGCAGTCAGATTGTGAGAGATTGGGCCAGGATGATGGGGGATTGGCATCTGTGAAGCGGATGGTTGTGCGCATGCCTTGTTCTAGAGGGGCGTCTGCGGGGACGGGGATCCTGACTGGGTATGGGAGGCCGCATTCGACATACATGTATTTTTCGGATGTGTTGCTGCGTGATGGAGAGGGGGCGGGACCGATGATTCCGCCTTCTCTGTACTGACACCATTCGTGGCTTCGGAGATGGTGGGGCATGTCCATACTTGGTAAGAGTCCGACTTGCTCGAGATTCTTGTGCTTTGGGAATAGGCTCATGCGGAGGTGAGGTGGGCATTCAGCGAATGATAAGACGTGGTAGAGGAATTGATCTGGATTTTGCCATGGTTCGTCTTCTTCGAGAATGGAATCCAGGATCTCTTGCTTGGTCTTTTTTCCTTTACTTTTGGCTTGGCGAATGTATCGGTCGTTTACAACTTTGGGGTCCACGTTGGTTGGATCGTCATCATAAACCACAATCTCGTCTACGCAGAAGACGGCTGCAGCACGGGCAATACGACCTACTTGGATAGTCTTGTGGTCTGGCTTGCGGGCATTGTTGAGCCAGCTACCAGGTAAAGCGATGCTAACAGTCCAGTCTCGTCCGGCTCTTGGCTTGAAAAGTGCTGTTGGTCTTGATGTATCGAGATCCTCCTCTTCACCGCGCAACTTTTTTGCCGGACTGTCGTCTTTTCCATTCTGGTGAATAACCACAGCTGATGCCTTCCTTTTCTGCTAGGCTATTAGCATCATTAGCACCAATTCAATAATGATATCTTACCTTGTTCTGGCTCGACTTATCATCACCGTCTCTCTTCGAACGAGACTTGTTCACGACAATGTCTGACATTTTGACGTCTCAGATATATTATATGTTTAAATAGTCAAATGAATGCCGTAGAAGAGGCTGACTAGAGCACCTTCAATAGATGCAAATGGTGCAAAGTCGCAAGTGCACGAATGAAGTTAACGAAGTTTTCGCGTGCACATCCCATCACTCTGGTCGCGTCTTGCATTAGCGCCAACGGGCCGCGTGCAAGATCCCTGTCCATCCAGAAGCACCGCACTGCGCCGCACCACATGTTAAGGCAACCACCCATCATCTCATCTTCCGTTGAGTCTTTTTCCCTTTTTCCCTCCTTCTTTTAACTTTTATTACATCTGTACATATTCCCCTTCCTTCCCTCCACAAAATCCAGCCAATAAAACCTATACCAAACCACACCCTCCACCAACCATGCAACCCTCAACGTCCGTCCCCCACCCACTCCCCACCCACCTACCATCCAACTAACATCCCCCCAGTAAACCCACCACCACAACCACCTCAACCACCTCCCTCCAAAACACCCTCCTCTCCTTCCTCGCCCTCTACCTCACCACGCTCTTCAGCCTCGACACCTGGGCCGCCGCCCGCAGCTCGCCCTACCGCGCGCCCAGCACCAACGCCTTCTACCGGCCTGCCCCGACGCCGCCTGAGCCAGGCAGTTACCAAGCGGGAATGCATGGACGGGGGAATGCTGGGCCGAGGAGCGGAGGGAGTAGGGGTGGTGAGGTAGGAAGGGTGCCGCAGGCGAGGGATTCGAGGCCGCCGTTGCGGATTGGGGGGACGGCTTCTTGTGGGGCGTGTATGTATTGAGTGTTGGGGATGTGATGGATGGGTGTATATTATGGCGTTAGGGTGGGGATGGGATGGGATTGTGGATTATATCAAGGGGTTTTCAAGATAATGGGATCGGTCACGTTGTGCATATGGAATGCAGGATGATTTATTTGGATGCTTTTCGCGCAGTGCTACTCAGCCAATGCTTATTGATTCAATGTACATCTATCATGCTCCTCTTCTAACATTGGTGCTCATCAGTGTTATTTTTTTGCCTTTTTTCTTCTTACCGCCACCTTGCTTCTTGGGTGCTTCGCCTTCACCCTCACCGAGGGACAAAGCCTGTGCCTGGGCAATCATGGCTTCGTCATCCTGCAGCAAGTCCTTTTCCCATCCCTGTAACCAGCCATCGTCGACGTCATGGTCTAGTTGAGGTGTGATAGTGGGTGATGCAGAAGCAATGGCTGCAGTACCCCAAACAGTGCGTGGAGCAGATGGGCTTGTGGATGGCGATGCCAGGGATGCAAACCCTTCGCCACGGCGGGCTGGCCAGGGTGGTGAGGTAGAAGCATTGTCGCCATCGACAACAGGAGTTTCCGACCCACTAGGCGCCAAAGGCAAGAAGTCAGCTGCAGAGAATCTTTCCGAAATGCTGGGACGCTTTCTCCGTGCAGAAGTAAACTCTGCATACTCTGCCTTCTCTGCTCGTATTCTTGCTTTTTCTTCTCTCGACTCCTTCTCCGTATTTCGTTTCCGTCTCTTCTCAATCTCAGGCTTGAACTTCTCCAAAACCTCTGGTGGAACTGTATCTGTCCAATCACATTCCAAAAATCCCACTTCGCACCCGTATGGTAAATGTGCTAGATACTTGGTGCGTCTCCGCATTTCATCATCGACAACATGGCCCGTGGAGACATGCTCAACGCGGGGTAAAATGGTAGAAGGAAACGACGCGAAATTGCCAAATGCAGCTTTAAGAATGCGAATGTCTAAAGGTGAAAGATAGTAATGAAGCAGTGCTTGATAAAAGAAATATTCAGACGGTGTGTTGTTGTGTTCGTGTTGTCGATTTCGGATCTCTGCCAGCGTTGCAGGAACTCCTTGGCTGGTTCGAGAAGTATGCGAAGAGACAGACATAGTTCTTTGTTGTTTGCCATCACTAGGCGGTATGTCTGTAGGATTTGATGTGAGAGGAGTGCTTTGTCCAGACTTGTTCGCAGACTGGACGGTGTACATGTTTGGTGTTGTGTCGGCTTCTTCATTGAACACAATTGGTGCTCTCTTGATCTTAGGTTCTGCTGGCTTGGCTGGCATCTCTGGAGGGTTTCCAATTCCCTTGATCTTCTCTTTCGACTCATGTATACTTCGAATAGCTTTCTTCACCCATTGTATATTGTCTTCACCATACATGACTTCATCCTCTTTCCCTTGCTGGTCTAATTTGGCAATCTCTTGATCGAATTGCTCCATCATGTAATCTTCTCCTCCCCGCATTACGCGAGCATAGTCCATCACCTCGGCAGCAAAATGCCAGGGGATATCTTCGTCTTTGCCAAGTGCATCAGCACCGTCACGAGGCATGGCCAGGGTGCTCCCAGCTGACCTGACCACCAAGCGAAGCACAACATCACTGCCGTCTCGTGGTGATTCACCCTCTTGCCCAGTGTACCAGCGCACTGGCCGTGTCTCGGTAATGTAAACAGTGTCGAAACACAGGGGACACTTCTTCGAACGCGCCCTTTTTTCTGGGGCTTTGCCTTCATCCTCCGAGTGCATGTAGCGTATGAGGCAAGGCAGACAGAAAATGTGGCCACACCTTGCCATTCTTGGGGCTACTGGAGTTCCAAGGCAGATAGGACAAGACGCTTCTTGGGAGTTTTCGGACGCCAGAATCTGCAGGACGTTATTCCAGTCCAGATGCACATCTGCGTCGACGCTCTGAGCGCGATAGTCGCCACGAGGGTCAACAATGAATCGATAGTTGGCGTGCACATATCTCGCTTTATCTGCAGCATGATAGCCCGATCCAAGACCCCAGGTTGGATTTCGCCTGTTGTTTCTACTATAGCCATGCGATTGGTGATTCTGGGGTCGTGGCGGAAGACTGAAGTTCATAAGGTGAGTAATGGACGTCTGCCCTTTGCGGTTACTGAAAGGACGCATGGCGAGCTGGTTTTGTTAGCATTGCCATTTCTCTCGCACAGTTCCCTACTCACCGATTCTGCAATTGCATCCTCATCAGCCGCCTTGAAACGTTTCGACCCCTTGTGCTGCTTCCTGGCTGGCTGGTTGTTGCGCGGGGTTGGGGTTGACTTGGAGACTCCCGGTCCGGAGCTGCCCCGCTGCTGGCCGAAGAAGTTGACAGTATTGAGAGAATTGGGCTGATTCTGAGCAGGAGAAGTAGGACCAGAAGAGGTAGAGGCTTTGGACGAAGACGCGACCGGTGGGGGGATTGAGGACATCGTGTTTCCCAGTCAAGGGTCCACGATGGTGCGCGACAATGACGATGACGCGCGACGCTGATGGCGCTACGGACGATTGCTGGAGCACGTCGAGACAAGGAGTGGCCAGCGCCGCGCAGTGAGAGTGGTAAAAGGAAGGGAGAGAGAGTAAGTGGTAACGATATCTAAGGCTTGGTGGAGAGCTCGGGTCCCCCAGATGGGCAGACTTGGAGAGAGAGAGTCACCAGCCGGTGGCGGCAAGTACCATGGATGCATGGTCATTCTTTCTAGGCCGGACTCACGTGACTTGGATGGGCCGATCAACGCAGCCGGGCCACTAAACCCCCAGAAGCTTATTAAAGGTGAAGCATCGTGTGCTGAGCAGTCACACCGCGAACGCAAAAAAGTTTGTCTGCATTTTTTAGCATCGTCATCTGCGGCCGTTTGCCTTCATCGTCGTCCCAGCGGGTGCAATTGCTTTACTAGTCTTGAAGGGTCGTCCGCCCGCACGCACAGGCCAATTCTTGGAGAGAGCCGCTCGCGACATTCGAAGTCTTTCCATTCGGATTACCAACGACCTCCTCTTGCAACCCTTCACGCTCCCCCGCGCCATCATCTCCCCCCTTCATTGCGGGCGGCCTCAGTCGCGCTCATGTCGTGCTGATACAATGACCCCGCGCTGCCCCTACTGCCCCGCCTCCAGTAGTCGCTCTCCTCCGGGTGCCGTCGTCGCGCGACCGTCCTCCGCATCCCAGCAATAATTATCTACCGCCCTGCCGCCGCCTGCGCGCCTTCTCTACGCCCGTCCTCCATCACGCCCGACGTGGTGTTGACCCAGCAAACGCTCGTCGCCCACAGACTCCCCCCGTTGCCTCGCACGTTGGCCGCTTGGTCTCACACGGCCAGCGACCAGCTGTAGAGGCAACATTGCCGCCTGTCGCCCATGATGCCAGGCCCTCATGTACCGCCTACCGGTCCCATGCACCAGGGACGGAGGCAGGATCACCAGTACTACCATCATATGCCGCCGCAGACGCATTCGCCAGTCCATCATAACCCCTACGCGCAATACCACCACCCTCAGCACTACATACCTCCCTATGGCTATCCTCAACACATGCCGCAGATGCAGCAATGGAACCCCTATCACCAACCTCAGCCCCAGCCGCAGTACGCCATGCCTCCACGGCCATTCCAGCCTCTTGGGTCTCCAGTTGTAGTCTCCTCGCACCCGCACATGGCTCCTATGCCTCCTATCAACCGCTCTCTGGGACAAACACCACCCATCGTGCATTCACACACTCCTCCAGTCCAGCGCGTACAGACACCCCAGCCGGCCCCTTCAACACCTTCAGTGCAGTCACAGACGCATTTGTCGTCATCGACGCCGCCAACGGCCACCACATCGGTTACTCCCCCACCAGTGGCTGAGTCAAAGCCCGTCCAAGCAGCGCCCCCTACACCTGTGCAGCCTACGACATTCAAGCCATTCTACCCTCCATTGCCTTGGCAGTCTGTTCCTGGCCCATTCCCACCACCAGCCTCGAGGGGAAAGAGACGACGAAGAGCGCCAGTAGCCGCTGAAGAGAAGAGCCTGGCCCTTCCTTCTCGCGACCAAGCTGGAGACAACACTGCAGCCACAGAGGAGGAAGTTGATGGCGAGCAGACACCAACGGAAGGTCCTGAAGAATCACTCGCATCCACAGTTGCAGGACCCTCCGATGCAGAAGTCGATACTCCATCTACTTCACACCCTCCCTCTGAGGCGGATGTGACTCCAGGAACAGCAGCCTCGACTACTGCGACACCTGCCCAGTCTTCGGCGACTGCAACGAAACACGGACGCACTGCCACAATTCCTGCGGTTCCACTTATTCCTTTCCGCCCAGCAAAACCATCAAGCGCTGCTTCAACCACACAAAAGTCTGTCAAGTCACCGACGCCTGCTCAACAAGGCCCTGCAAAGTCGGAAGACAGCGCAGCGGCTGGTGCTGAAGGGGGTGATGCCGAGGAGACACCAAAAGCGTCCCCACCCAAGGCTGCACCACCAAAATCTTGGGCAGAGCTTCTGAGAGCAAAGAATGCCCCCATTGCAGTGCCAGCACAACAGCCAGTTGCTTCAAATGGTGCAGTGACCGTTCCTACCAGCACAGTTGCGCCACGAAGCAACACTCTGGCTGATGCTCTTACTTCTTTTTCGGTCGAATCAGAGAAAAAGGTTTCCTTTCTCGAACCCCGTGGTCTTGTAAATACGGGTAACCTGTGTTATATGAATTCTGTAAGTCCATTGAGCAAAGCCGACATACGGCAGACTAACAGCTCTAGATACTTCAAGTACTTCTCTTTTGCGTTCCATTCTATGATTTCCTGGATCAGGTTGCAAAGCGCGCGGTGCATAACTTCAAGTCTGAGACTCCTCTTGTAGACGCTTTGTAAGAAGTCCAGTCCATCATCGTTTGACGCTAATTTTACTAATTTGCCATGTACAGGATAATGTTTATGCGAGATTTCAAAACTATCGACTCCGCTTCGTCGGTTGAAAAGCTCCGCATGCGCTTGAAAGACAACGAACTGGAACAATGGGGCGACCCATTGACACCAGAGTACGTCTATGATGCAATCCGGCGCTTGCCTCGCTTCGACAACATGAAGCGAGGCCAGCAAGAAGACGCCGAAGAATTCCTGGGCTTTTTACTCGCCGGTCTTCATGATGAATGCGCACACATCATTAAAAACGACAAGCAAAACCACGCTGCAGATGAGGCCCCTTCACCAAAGAGTGAGCGATCAGGATCAGTTGATAGTGGCTGGCATGAAGTTGGCGCAAAGCAAAAAACAGCCGTCACTCAATCTTCAGGCACAATTGAGTTTGAAACGCCTGTGACTAAGATCTTTGGTGGCAAGCTACGATCAGAGTACAAGAAGCCTGGAGAGAAGGCTTCCGTAACTCTTGAACCATATCAGCCGCTCCAACTGGACATTGGTGAACCCAACATCAACAACATTTCCGATGCTTTGAAAAACTTGACCCGCCTAGAGACGCTTGATAGCACTGTTCGTGGTGCTCGAGCTTCTACTAAGCAAGTTCACATTGAGTCTCTTCCTCCTGTGCTAATTCTCCACCTCAAACGATTCCACTACGATGCACATGGACCACAGAAAATCTGGAAGAAGATCGGATATCCTCTAGAATTGGAAATTCCCAAGGAGGTGTTCCCTCCACACAAGCGAGGCAGCTATGCAACCAATGGTCAGTTCCCCAAATATAGGCTGACTGCTGTCGTATACCATCATGGCAAGAATGCAAGTGGAGGACATTACACAGTCGACCTCCGTCGACAAGAAGGCAAGGAGTGGATCCGCATGGATGACACCATCCTTCGCCGCATCCGCGCAGAAGACGTGGCCGAAGGCGGTGCGGAGGAAGATCCTAAGATCCTTGCTGCTGCCCTAGAACAGCATAACAAGGACTCAAGCAAGAGCAAGAACTTCTTCGCTCAAATCGACATGGAGGAAGAAGAAGCAGGCAAGGGTGCCTGGAGCCAGGTCAATGGCGCAGAAAAGAAAGAAAACACAAAGAAATGGAGCGGTGTCGTGAACGGTACAGCGACGCCCAACTCGGGTGGTAAGCGGACGCCACTGTCCAAAGAAAACGTAAGGGATAACAAGGTGGCATACATCTTGTTCTATCAGCGCATTGGGACCTGAACAGGTCCAAAACATGGATCACTGTGTCATACGCAGGGCACGCAAACGGCATATAATGACCAAAAGTTAACAAAAGCATTTGTGGGGAGGAGAAAATCAAGGGGCATAGACCATGATTCCAGGATTATGGGCAGTTCGTCTGCATCACTTTACTGTGGTGGTGTATAAGAGTAGGCGCTCTTGATGTTCAATGATACCCTATAGATGGGTGTCGAAGATAGGACGAACGATGACGATTTAAAATTTCATTCTCTGTCTTCTTGCCTGCGTGATGTGTGTGATTTTTATATGCGTCTACTTGGATCGTAGAGAAAGTACTTCGCAAGGCTGAATTCCCTCGCTCAAGTTGGACCGTGCTGAAGCTATCAACCTGCCCCTCCACCCCACTTCAACATCAACGAACGGTCCCTAATCGTACGATTCAGTACCCACGTGTAGATCAGAATCAATCGTAGTCAACATGCTCATCACAGAGACACATAAAGATGTGCCAACCCAAGCGGGCGGTGATATGAGTGAGTTGAGTCCAGTTCGAGTCGAATGCCTCAGCTAATACCGTTACGAAAGGAATCTTCCTCTTTCACCCCACGATTGCAAACTATCCAAAGGCCAAGTTTCCAGGTGTCGTTGTATTCTCCGAGATCTATCAAGGTAATTATCTCTAGTCAAGATATTGTTTTATCATTCATGATTCTGGATCTATATGCTCATCTCCCTTTCAATCCCACACTTGTGGCTAATGAACGTGCAGTCACTGGTCCCGTAGCTCGATTTGCTAGACAAATCGCTTCTCAAGGCTACATCGTTGCAGCGCCATCATCATACCATGAATTCACCGGTCCTGAACCTCTCGCTTATGACGTTCCTGGCACAGACGCAGGCAACGAATGGAAAATTACCAAAAAAGTAGAAGCATACGATGAAGATGCTAAACTCTCTGTCGATGCACTACTTGCTTTACCAACATGCAACGGCCGCATTGGAGCTACTGGTACGTTCATTCACCATCCTAGATCATTCTAGTCAATAATAATGATTTCAATGCAGGAATGTGTTTGGGTGGGCACCTCGCATACCGTTGTGCCTTGGACCCTCGTGTATCCAGCGCAGTCTGCTACTTCGCCACCGACATCCATAGCAGCACTCTTGGCCTAGGCAAGAATGACGACTCACTTAAACGTGCCAAAGACATCAAAGGCGAGCTCGTCATGATCTTTGGCAAAATGGATAATCACGTACCTCCAGCTGGCCGTGACCTTATCCGCAAAACATTGCATGAAGCAGGTGTAACATTCTCGTTTTACGAACCAGCATGGGCGCAACATGCTTTCATCAGAGACGAATTGAGTAAGGGAAGGTACGATGCTGCATTGAGTGGCGTCTGTTTCGAGATGTTGAAAGAGCTATTCAATCGAACGTTGAGATCAGATTTAGGTCCCAGAGATGGCGCAGAAGTGGAAATCGAGGACATCTGTTAAGTCATTCGCACTCAGGTCATCAAAATATGAATACCCTCAATTATTCGAGTCTCCAGAAACTACAATACTTCAACCCTCCATCTACCCTCCCCAAGTATCTCCCAACCTCTCACTCCCCACTACTAACCCTCCTCCTCCACTCCGCCCTCCCCATCCTCGACCTCGTACATCCTCCCCTACCTCTACTAGCACCCCCTCCACCCCTCCCCCCAAAATTACACTCACAAAACGTTCTTCCCGTATCCTTCGCCAAATCCTCCAACTTTCTCACAAACCTGCGTACTCGTTAGCCCCATCCCATACCCTCTTCTCTTACATCTATCATCTCAAAACACTTACGAAGAGTAATCTGGATCCCGCTTCTCCACATCCTCGGTATCTGCTACAACTGAGCGGGCGGATACACCGATGCAGTATTTATCAGCGCAGTATTTTGCGGCTGAGGGGCTTTTTGCGAGGGGGGCGAGGAAGGGTTGCAGGCCTTTTTGGCAGACGTCTGTAGTAGAGCTGGTGGGGGTGGAGTAAGCGGAGGGGGTGAAGGCTATGAGGCCTAGGAAGGCGAGAGCGTAGCGCATTTTGCGTAGAGGGTTTGAGTAGGTATCCTCGTGGGCAGAGATGAGGAAGGGATATGGTCGGGTCAATAGGATAACTTGAGACGAGGGTATGGTGGGATCAAGTTTGGAACTGGAAGGGAGTACATGGACTTATGTATATACTCTAGCATTTCTATTATGAGCTACTATCATGTGCGTCAAACATGTCTGTCGTGCACTCCGGATCTCCAGCTCCTTGCCAATGTAGACGGCGTAAGCGATGGTGCATTCAGCCTCACGACGCTAGTGCATAGAATGGCGTTCGAGACTTGCGGTAGCGACTTAGTGCATGTAATAGTATACCATGTGCTTTTCGAATGCCATCTGGACGTGTCTGGATCTTCAGAAGACGCATGCGGTGGCAAAGGAGTAGTCTTGTTCTCAAATAGGGAGGTGAATGGAAGGAACTGTCGGAGAAGGAAGGCACAACTCAGCTGCACTTTCAAAACAAACACAACTTTAAATCGATATCTTCCCACTTGTATTGGATTGGCCAGTATATACACATTCCCATCTTCTTTTCCCCATCTATTTACAAAAGTTCAACACTCACTAGACGCATCTAACACCCAATTCGCGAAGAACTAACAACAATGTCGTCGTACCAAAAGGTATTTGTATCACCTCCATAAGACTCCCAGCCGAAGTAGATCGCCGTAGGCTTAGGCTTAATTGTGCTCCTCTGCCACTGTGCCGCATTTGGGTTCGACACTCCAGATTTGACAGTCAATCCAGCAACAGTCGCATTGTTCAACCACGTCTCGACCGTACCATCGGTACCAAGATGGTACTCGAAGCACGTCCATGTATTGGTAGGAAGGGCCTTTGAAGCAGCGATACCCTGAGGCGAAAGATCAGGTAGTGTAGCATCGTCAGTTTCACGATTGTACATGAGGATTTTCGACTGTCCACCAATACGCAGATGCTTCTTCGCGCCCTGGGCAGAATCAGGCATCGTGATGAAAGAAACATGAGCATCGGTCAGAGCTTTAGAAGCTTTCCTACACATGTATTAGCATCATGCTTCTCAAACCCAACAATCCAAGCAACACATACAACCACGTCCTCACATAAATATCGCCGCTAGGAACCTTGCTCGTTCCAACAAAGATATGCCCACAATACCCACCCGCTCCATCAACCCTTATCGAATTCTTGCCCGTGTGCGCCTGGCTGGTATCGAGAGTAACTTTGCCACCTTGGTTACAATCCGCAGCATACGTAGGCCAGGCAGTCTGATCCCACCCATTCTCAAACCCCTCGCTAACCTGGGCAATCGTAAACGGCGCAAGCGCCAAAGCAAGAAGAGGAAGTTGACTGAACATCTTTTACTCGCACAAACAAATCGTACTTCAAGTGTAAGTATTTCGAATCGAAACGGATACCAAGCCCCAAATACCGTCCCAACCCAGCTATTTAAATACTCCCACCCACGTGAATGCACGGCAGAACCCCAGATCGCACACCCCATATTTCTTATTAAAGTCTTGTATATGCTTAACTTTGCGGTTCCGGGTTTGTGCTGCCTCCGTTGCCTGGGTGGGACTAGTAGGGTGCTTGAAACGGTAATTCGGGTCTTGATCCCAGAGTGCGTAGATTAGCCGGACAATATGGAAGAAACACTAGTTTGTCATGAGCACGACGGTAGGGACGAATGAGTTTGGGAGATTGATTGAGAGGTTACGGGAGTGAGGCCAGGTGATGTATACGATGGGTGCATTATTGAGACTGGGTTATTGGTGATTTGGGGGAGTGTTTGGTAGGGCGGGTTGGGAGGGAGGGAGGTTCGCGCGACGATCCACGTCACCGAATGGGTCGACTCATATATTTCTGGGGCGAGGCTCAAATTACAGGATGGGTTTGAGAGCTTGGTCCACGCGTCTGTGGGGAAGGATGTCAGTGGTGGTCAAGTCAAGCAATGGCAAGCATTTGATGTCTCTGAAGAGTTGAAACTAGTTTTGTAATATCATGCTGGAGACTTTACAGCTTCGCAGCAGGATTTACCAGCAGACTTGCACTATTAAGCGCAGTTACTGTTTCCTGCACCATTTCCTCGATAATTTCTTTGGCTTTCTGACCAGGTTTATTTACTGAACCTCCAACGACACCAATTGGCCTGCCACTCACTGTTAGCTTCTTCAATACATTATGAGAAAATCCACTTACCTCATCGCGGCAGCATCTTCAATTTCATCCGTGAGTTTTCCCTCTTTATGTAATTTATCAAGCTCATGCGGAAGCGGGACAATGCCTTTTGACGTAAGTTCTTTGATTTCAGCTTGCCGATTTTGCTCCCAGTCCTGAAGGTAAGGATTGCTAAGCGCGCGGAGAGGACGACCAGACCAGATTGTAGTCTTGATCCAAGAGTCATAGTCCGCCTTAATAACTCTAAACACCCGTCAGTTTCTGCCTTATCTTGAACCCACATCACTAGTTATGAACTTACTGCTCTTTCCAATTCTTGGGCGCCTTGCTCTCTTCCGCAACAATGAACCTCGTGCCTACCCACACTCCGCTCGCACCCATCATCAACGCAGCTGCAACACTTCTCCCATCGTTGATACCTCCTGCTGCTACAAGCGTAACAGGCTTACCAGTCATAGGAGACTTGTACTGCTTGCACACATCCGCACAAGCTGGGATGAGCACACTAGTCGCTATATCACCCGTATGTCCACCTCCCTCTCCTCCTTGAGCAATGATGATATCAGCACCTGCATGACACGCTTTATGCACATGCTTGGGGTGTCCAACCATATTACCACTAGGATCACGTCAGTGTCTATCTCTATCTAGATACAGAAGGCGGGAAAAGGGAGAGCATGGGAGAGAAGAGGGGACGTACTACAACACCCCACCCTTATGCAACTTCTCAATCGCCCATTTCGGCGGCACACCAACTGCGGAAACAAAAAGCGTAGCTCCACTTTCGATGATGATGTCTAGTAATTCACCCAGTTGGCCGTTTGTATAATCGTACTACATGTTGTCAGTCAATCTACTTTCCCATTTCCATTCCTCATCATTCCCTCCCCTCTCCCCTCTTTTCCTCAAAACCCAACCACCAAAACGCAAAACCCGAAAATAAACTTCAACTCACATTCGTCCTCCTCGCCCCACCCCCAACCTGCGGCAACAACAAATCCACGCCAAACTTCCCATCCTTCTCCTTCAGCAGCGCTTTCATCTCGCCAATCATCTCGCGCAGCATCTTGGGCGAGTACCGCGCGCCGCCCAGCGTGCCGAAGCCGCCTGCATTGGTGACTGCGGCTGCGAGTTCGGCACCCGCGACTTGGTCCATGCCTGCGAGCATGATGGGGTGGCGGATGTTGAGGAGGGAGGTTAGGGGTGTGGAGAGGGGTGGGGGTTGCATTTTCGGAGGATTGTAGAGGGGGACAGGTGAGCAGGTGTTAAGGTGAGGTAGAGGGAGAGAGAGATGTGGGTTTTTGGTTGTTGTGTTGATCAATTGAATCTGGGTTTGGGTGTGGTTATGAAGCTAGTGGTAATTCGGTACTTTGTAGAGATGTAGGTAGAGTAGATCCACATGGGACCGCGGCTGTCGGGTTAGTTAGTGTAGGCTGACTCGCTTGAGCTAGATGCCGAAGATAGACTTGTAGGGCACTTGTAAGGTAGGGTGGGGAATGTATTATGTCAGTTCGATCAGGTGATGAATACGGTGTGTGTTACGTCTTGAATTGAAGTGTTTAATTTGAATACGTTTCTAGTAACTACCAAAACCCTTGTTTTTGAGTACCACGAATATACCACCAAGAGGTCCCCTAGATATTAAAATCATAAATCATGTTGAAGCTGTAAATTCCCCTTTTAATTGACCTCCAGTTCACAGAACCTGCTCCGATCTCCCTCAATATCGCCCATCATTTCTGGAAATTTCTCATAAAATGGTGGTTCTACAACCCAGTACTTCAAATCCCTGTGATAGCGCTCAAAGATCGGACTCGGGGCATATATACCCGCTTGCTCGTCGTAATAGAACGCGTCTTCAAAAGAGAATGGCCAGTCGAAATGGACATATTGCGAGTAAGCTCGTGACAGCTCGCTTGTTTGGAAGATGATATTATGGTTCGCGAGGAGGCGGTTTCGAAGTGTTGGCCAGGCGAAAAAGTCAATAGAGACAGGATGCCTTACGCTAGATTGTGCCAGACTGTCAATTGTAAGCAAAAAGTTTGAAGTGTTAGTCTACATTCCTCACCTGGGCCGAAGCCATTCAGGAATTTTGTCATGTTGCTCTTTGGTCGAATTAAGATAGTACTATGACTTTTTTAGTCGAGTCTTTCCAAGTCCAAAAAATAACAATACCTTCAACAGCTTGAAGCTCTTGTATGCCACTGCTAGACGCTGAACTTTCGGCAGGCGCTTGAAGAGCAGGTCGTCGCTTTGTTTCAGTATCATGAGCGCTGGGCTCTGCATACATTCGTTAGAAATCTTGTTCCACCCTTGTTTTATACCCAGGTACAGCAAGCTTATCTCCGCTTGATCTGAGTTGGTCAGGGCGTTAGATCCAGTACCTGGTGCTCGATACGAGAATACTTTGCCAAATATCTCGTTGCTCTTCTTCCAGAGATGGCATCTTGAGTTTGACACAGACGCCGGGCTTTGAGATTCGGCTGGGTTGCCAATGTGAAGAACCACGGGCGATGGACAGCGCCAATTAGGCCCAAAGAACTTGAGTAACACGAATTAGTGACACTCGTTAATTTTGCCTTGCAAGAAATACCTCTGCCATGATCGGTCCCCAACTTGCTGTCTCGGGGGTGTCAGCCCAGCCCAAATCTTCTACTTCGTCAGATTCTGGGCTTTCATTAACCGGCTCGAGAGCCATATTCTGGGGGGCTTTTGGCGCAGGGGCCATTGGACTGTAGACATCTGTCAAGACGTTCATGCCATCTAGATCAACCGCTCTGTTTGTCTTTGCACATTCTTGGTATCCAAAATGACTCGAGATATGGCTGCTTGACGATTTTGTTATATCGGTGAATGACACCACTGGCTGTTTTGGCGATTGTGAACCTGCCATGATGTAAGCCATGGCTATAGATAATAATAGATAGAAACGTGCGTACCAACGCTGGCTACTGGTGATGCTCCTGATCCGCTTGCCTCCGCTCTTGCAGGCTGAGCAGATATATTGTTACGCGGAATGATATCACATCCTATGGCACTTTTTACACTGTCGATAACATCACGCAGTCGCTCATTCTCAGCTCGCAGTGCATCAATCTCTGATAGCAGGCTTGCAGTGGCTCCATTTCGATCTTGGTCGCGTAGGATCTGGATGGTCCGTTCGAGCTCGGCGATATGTGTCTTGGTCTTTTCTCTCAGCGAGCGCTGAGCCTCTCGATCGATGGCGCGTTTGCGCTCGCGGCGCTCCTGCTCTCCCAGGCATGAAGCCCGGCGCTTACGCTTCACAACGGGGGCGAGAGGCTGAGGGGCGGCGACTTCACTAGCACGACGGGTGGCCATGGCGGCTCGAACAAATATATACTTGAAGAGAAACGATTCGAAACTCCAGAGTCAAGACTGGAGGATCTTCGTGAAGGTGTCAAAGCAATCGAGTCGAGCAGTTTTTGGAAGGCTGCCCTGCTATATTCGCTCCTATTGCCCCGGCCGAGGGACGTCGAGATACGGTGACACGCCCATTGGCGGTGCGCTAATCCAGGCGACGTGCCACAATGCGGGGGAAGTGGGGTGCTGGGGGAGACCAAAGCTGAGTGACTAGCATGCTTCCGTCCAAAGTGTTAACGTTATTTAGGTCCATCAATGGCTCGGAAAGGGATAGATGGTCTTGATAGGCGCGGAACCTTAGGGACCGTGAAAGGGTTCCCGAGAAATGCCGGCTAGCCTGTCGCGGGAAGATGTGTCCCCGCTGCCGTCCAACACTATCAAGTAGGGGACAGACGAAAGGAGATGATAAAAGCGCCGACATGACCTGGACAAGTATAAGTGGCCTGATGGCGCGGTTGTTCATTACCTCTAGCAGGCTTAAAGCCACTAATTGTCGCTTAGATTACAACTTGGAGGCTTTCCAATCTGGTTTCCTCTTTTCAGCAAACGCGCTGAGGCCCTCCAATGCATTCTCGCCTGACTGCAAAGCTTCATTGTAACGCTCGATTGTCAATTGCGTTGCACGTTCAACGCTGCCGTGTTCCCATGCCTCCTTCAGCGCCGCTCGAGTGACAATTGCTGCATCTGGTGAAATTTGAGCAATTTGATTCGCCAGCTTCAAAGCTTCTTCGACCACGGTTTCTTGTGTGGATGATATCCTATTCACCAGATTGAGCTCCTTGGCTCGTTGTGCAGTGATGGGCTGGCCAGTCAAAGCCATTTCAGATGCTACTGGTAATCCTACGTTGCGTACGAGCCGAGGTGGGCCACCTGCACCCGCAAAGATACCACGTAGAGCTTCTGGTAGGCCAAACGTAGCATTTGGCGCTGCTACAACTAAATCACTGAGGCGTATTAGCTGTGGTCAGTTGCATCTCGATATGTGCGACATACCAGCCCAAGACAATCTCAAACCCTCCACCAAGCGCAAAGCCATTAACCGCTGCGATTACTGGTTTCTTCCCACCTCTTCTGCTCAAGCCAGCAAACCCACTCAAGGGATGCCTAGCCTCACCTGGACGTGGTTTTATCTGACCACTCCTAATCTTGCCCAGCTCGATCAAGTCTTGTCCAGCACAGAAGCTCCTCTTGCCTGCACCAGTGATGATGGCTACGCGTAGATTGGGTTCGCGGTCGAACCACTCAAACACCTGGCCCAATTCGAGGTGGCCCGCAAAAGGGATGCTGTTCATCTGCTTCTCGCGATTGATGGTGACGAGGAGCACATAATCGGCCGGGTAGGAGAGTAGGACGTGGGAGGTGGGTGGAGGGGTGGTTTGGGGTTTGACTGTCGCCATGTTGTGTGATGTTTTGATCGGATGGAGAATATGTAGAGGAGAGAGAATCAAAGTAGTTTACATTGAAGAAGCAAACAGCTTCTAGATATTACTCGTTACATGGCTGATGGCAATGCAGCTTGCTAGAGCTCCTGGCAATGTACCGAGGTTCGTCCCCGCTTGCCCCTTCCCATTGAACCAATGCTTGGCATCTCCTTCTCGTACCCACGTCTACCATCAAATACATCTAACCACGAAAGGAAATACCCAGAATGCAATTTATATTATATCACGTTACTTAAGAAACTTCGCTTGAACCTTTGTCTATGTTGACCAAAACTCAGCCTTGTGCATAATCATCTCGATTTTGTATTCGTCTTCCCACCAGGTACACTAGAGCTCTACAACTTGCACCATGCTCTTCTAATCCGGAGGAATGCCACCCAGGAGGACATAGAGGTATATTGCACACCACACAGCCCAAGCCAAGGCCCCCACGACGAGGCAAAGACCCACCCAATATGGAACTACTCGATGTGCAACAATGAGCCTGCCGTGCCCTGTGATACTGGGAGGGATGATGCGATGCTGCTGAGGATGGGTGTAACCTGGTCGAGGTCGTTCAAACGGGCTGACTTCGGCGAAGGAGTCGTTGGGTGATGAAGACTCTGCGAAATCAATACTACCGTAGTCGTCGGCTTTGAAAGGAGATATCGACTCTAGCGCGTTGCGTTCTACATCGTGGAACTAGACAACTATCAGCATAATACTTTATTGCACATTGGCTGAAAAAGAGAGGGAAAAAAATACCATTCCTGCCATAGCGGAGCATAGTTGGGTGACTGCACACTTGAAGACTGGCTCGGACAAAGTGCAGTCCTCCTGATTATGTTGTAAGTTGCAACTTGCAGGACAACCGCGCGAATCCGGTCAGTTTGAGAAGCGCCGCAGAAGTCTACTCAGCCTCCGATCTGGAGCTTGGTGTATGCTTGGTACTCCATGACAGCCTATGGCGGCAACGCGCCCGGTGACCAAGACTGCTCGTAGCTATCTCGGCAATGGTTATGAGAGGACACAGGAAAGCATTGCCACGACTCTGGTTCGTCAAGTTGACTCCGCCATGTTCTGTAAGTTGCAGCTCGGTGCTTGGGGGGTCCAAGACAAGTCAGCCAGGATTAGCCAGGCAGACTAAGCCGATGCAGTCGAGTGCATCGTCAGTGGTGCTTGGTGGCTAGACAGAGATCTACGCAGTCATCGAGACTAGCAGACATGGCCCCATGCAGATTCGACGCAACTTATATTCGTGCCCCATGCCGTGATGTCTCCTGTTCGCAATGTATGCAATTCGCTTGCGCTGGTCGCCGGCTCGGTGTGCAGGAAGCCGCGACCCTGTGCAAATTGCGGGGTCCCATCAGCTGAGCCCTGGCTGACGTTGTGGAAGACAATGCATTGCCCTGACCGTTTGCGCTATCCCCAGTGCAAAATGCTATCCATCTTTCTCTTTCTGCTGTCGACAAATCAAGCGTGCTCGCACCTTAAATCAAGGACGCCTCCCCAGCTTTCATGGCCCACCTGCTTTCTTTGCGTCCCGTCCACCCTTAAGCGAAAGGCAGTGGGACATTGGCTTTGTCAAAAGCAGGTAATGCTGGTTTGTGCTCCTTTAACCAAATGCCAGCAACTTCGGGAACCCTGAAAACTGGGTCTATTGACAGCGCAGGCTGTTCAAAATCGGCCATAACATCCCCTCAACGACTGGCTTTCAAGTTGAGCAACTAAACACAAAGGGGACCTTGACGCCTGTGCTGGCCCTCAGCCCCCTCTCTCCCAGTGCCTCATTACCACTGGCAAGGCTGATCAGGACTTGGGGCCAAGCAAAATGCCTGCTACAGAGACCGTGGACTCTGACACCATCAGCCTAGAGAGTGCTCCTTCACCCGAACCGATCATTGTTCGTACGGCTCTTGGCTCAAATAACCATAGTGTCTTGACACTTATTGATTCCAAAGACCCAGAAAGCTATCTCAAACGATGTTCAGGCACGAACAAGAAAACGAAGCTCCGCTGTAGTTCAGTCATAGGCCAAAAGGCTCAACAAGACTGCCATCCTACTTTTCTTCCTACTTGCAGGGCTCACCGAGACCAGCAATGCTACGCTGGCTGGTGCAAATATCAGAATCCGGGTGGCGAGCGATGCAACAAGCTTTTTAGATGGACTCCCCCGTACCTTGAACTTTGCCCCGAGCACGAAGGACTCTCAGATTTACCATGCTACTTTCTACAATTACCTCTCGAACTCCGCCATGAGATATATCGCTACCTGTTACCTACCCAACCAATTGGTTCATCCACTGCCTCGATACACAACGGAGATGACGGGTTCATAGACTGTACTCGAAGCGCTGCCGATCTTGGGACAGTCCCCATTCGTTCCCATTCACCCTATCGACCTCCTCGACGTGGAATCGCTAAAAGCGTCTTTCCCACGCCACTTTTGGACGTTTTCCTCATCTGTCGTCAGGTTTACCAAGAGGTGAAAGACTTGCTATTTGGTGTCGTACCGTTTATAATCGACGTTCGCAAAGATGGCGCTTTTATGTGTGGGCGACGACTCCTAGAACCTAGAAGAGCTGACGGTTCGTCGCACTTTATTGTTGATGAGTTTGATGAGACAAAACAAAGATTCCTAAAATACTTTGACTGGTCCTCTGTGAAGCATTATGCGGTAAACATTCTAGTCGAAAATTGGGCAGACCAGATGCAAACACTATACCCCAACAACTCTACATGGGATGAAGAAGTAGAGATATACGATATCAGAGGTTGACCTACCTATGAGCTTTATGGACCTCACACTGATGCTGTCTAGATTACATTTCCGTCATTGTATCAGGGGTACTTGCAAAATCTCGAAATCTATGCAAGTTGAATGTCCGGTTATGTCTTGCAGATTTCAACTGGCCCCATGAACAATCGCTTGCAAACACCAAGATCATACTCGCCCCATTCGAGCGTTTAAGAAATGTTCGCCAACCTCAGATACTAGGCGTGTGGGTAGGCAGACCATACCATAACTCCATGATCAGTGTTCAACATCCACCACAATCAATCAGAGGCACAGCACATATATGCTCCGTACCACCACTCCCATCCAACAACATGCTCATCAACGTGACCATGCCAGACTTCGATGCCTATGCTACAGCCTGGCGCAACCGCATCTCCTCCAAATCTGCATCGTCCACAACAAGCAAGCCCGCCATCCGCACCATGTTCACCGAGTTCAAAGACTTCTACTCCAAACTCTCCCTCATCGTCCCCGACGTATCCCGCCGCGGTGGCCGCTACGCCTTCCTTCACCGCGCACGCGTCGCTCGCGAACAAGAAGACATCGAATCCTTCCGCGCAATCCGCAACGAACTCATCTACTCCTGGAACGCCTATCTCGACACGGAAGAGCGCAAAAAGCAAGACATGAATGCCCGCATGAGCAAAATGCTCGACGCAGACACCTACCCATCCCACGAATGGTATTCCGACCCCATCGCCACCTTCCAATCCTCTCCCTTCTTATCACAAGACAACAACCGCCGAAACTCCGCCGCAACATCCACCTCCTCCACCAGTCCCACGCTCCTCAACCCCGCGCGCCTCGCCAAAGAAGGCATCCCCATGACCGCAAACCAACCCCGCCACACCTGCCTCGAAATCAAGACCCCCTGCCCCGTCCAACAAGACTACGCCATCCACAACCGCTCCGACCTCCATTTCTTCTTCCAGGGCCTCAAACGGCACTCGCCGCTCTGCCAACAAATTCAGCACCGTGCTGTAGAGCTATTGCTTGAACGCCAGCTGTGTATAGAACGCTTACCCATCGTGCACATCATGGAGGGATTTAAAAAGTTGTCACGCATGAGAGATGAAATGAACGCGAATTTCGACGTCGCTGCTTTATCTGGACATGCGACGATGGAGAGCGGGGAGTGGTTTGAAGGCAGTGGGGAGAGTGAGGCGGGGCCGTCGACGAAGCGAAGGAGAATTGATTCTGGGTTCAGTGAGGTGGTGATGCAGGATGAGTGTGGGCATGGGATTATGAATGGGTACGATGATGAGGAACCGAGTGTTGCATATGTGGGGAAGGGGAAGGGGAGGGCTGAAGCGGTGGGGGTGTAAATGAAGAAGCTTGCTTGAGATTTATATGACGTTTGACGAATTTCGTATGTTGGGGGGCTGTAATGATATTAATATTGCTTCTTTGGGGAAGGAATTGGGAATGTTCTGATTTGTTTTTTGTTGTTGGTTAAAATTTCCCATCATGGATGTCTCAATTGACAAGGCAAGTGGCGATTTCTATGCAATTGCAGTACTATACATATACCAGTCCATATGCGTGCTATTTCGCTTCTTTCATAATTTGTCGTCCAAAACATACTCCTTCTAGTACTGGCCAGCAGCTGCCTGGCAAGCCTTCAACTGGTCCAAGTACCAGCCGCAAATGGTCAAGCTTCCCTGGTTCTCGTCCATGCACTTGCGGAAGTTGTTGATGTCTGTCGCGCATGCGCCGGTCGATTGCATCTGCGAGGTTTGCTGGTGTTGCTGTGCGAAGTCGGTGTTTTGGGGAGAAGCTTCGGCGGGAGCGGATGATGAACCGCCGGAAAACCAGCCGCCGACAGCGTGGCCGATTGAGGATCCTACTGCGACACCGCTATTATGATATTAGCTTTGTACAAATAGAATTCGGACCATATATAAGTTTCGTGATAGCTTTGCCGTATCTTTCCAAAGTTGGGATGGAACTTACGCAGCAGTTGAGGCCATCTGGCCAAACAGACCAGGTCCTTGGGGAGTAGGAGCCTGAGGAGGAGCCTGGTGCATAGGAGGCGCTGGCTGAGCTGACTGAGGTGGGTGGGCAGCAGTTGAAGCAGGGCGCTGGGTTGCTGGAGCCGGAGCTGCGGGCTTAGCTGCTGGGGCAGCAGTTGGGCGACGGGGAGCCGCAGTTCCTCCTCTTTGACGAGCCATTGTATTCGAGTAGATGGGAGAGTTGGTAGTTGACGGTAGAGATGTTTGCTTGGAGCGCGATTGAGTTTGTGGTAGTGGTGATGGTTAGGCAGAAGGCAAAGGCAAATTAGATGTGATGGAGGTCCGAGGTTCCAGAAACATCGGCGTTAGCGCTTTTTACGGGCTTGGCGGGGAGTGTGGACATTGCGAGCTGCGCGATTGGCCGTTCTTTCACTCCCATGCTCATACCATGTTTTTAACTCATTCCAATGTGCCGGTGATTCTCAGCACTCAGCGTCGTGAGGAGACCAAAACCCCTCACTGGCCTCATAGTTTTGCTTGAGATCGCCTTGAACAATGCATCTATGAATGCACAAACCCAGTGCCATGTGTTGCATGAATCCATCACTTTCCATAGTCAATAGCAAATGATCCTGAAAAGAGATACTTTTGATTACTTAAGGAGATAACTCACCACGCGGGATACTCATTAGTAGTAAGAAGCTATCATGAGATTAACATCAAAAGTAGCAAAGCAAGGACAATGTGGTGGCGCTACGGATACCAACCAAATATTATGTTATAATTGTTGATCAGACCGGCCTTTGTATCTCTCATTTCTTCATATCTACAATGTGGGAATTTTTATTTCCAAAAATAGTAATTTATTGTCATGCTGATCAGGGACGGATCATCTTGGTCCAGGGCAACCATCTTGTCAAGATTCACGCTCTATTGTATCTTAAGTCCGACATACTGAACACCATATATCAATGGACATCCTCAATCTTAGGTATGGCAGTCAGCACTTTTCCTACCTACCTAGGTAGGATGTAAGCCGCCCTTTGTAGCATGAAGCAACATCAGAAATTTGAACAGCATACCTAACACATGCACTCACAAGATGTAAATACAAACAGGCTTGCTTTCATTTCCAACAAACTCAACTGAAACTGGTACATTACTAAAATCTATGCTTGTGTTATCGAAAACGCCCATAACCTTATCACCTAAATAACGCACTCATCCCATGTCAATCCAGATGGAACACATGAATTTAACCTTCCTAATCCGGAAAGTTTCAAAAGTGTCGATCACGGTAGACAAAAATCTGACTTCTTTTACTGTATTTACAATGTTCAGGAAATTTTTTGTAAGTTGTAAGGTAGGAAGGGGGAAGAGAGTACTAGTGTCGTGCACGCTAATCTCTAACACCTCATCAACATTTCACACCTCAAACAAGCCAGTAAACACGCTAAATGTCTGGAAGCTCTGTCAACAAGCATCTGACCTACCTGACTTGCCCAACTAGCTGGCAATTCGCGTACTGGCCACGAAGCTGCCGAACGCTCCAACGGAAGTATCTTGTCTGTGCTGCCACCGAAGCCTTTGCAGTCTTTGATATTTTAACGTGCGTAGCAGTGCCTGACGCGGAGAAATGGGATGTCGTTCCTATCATTAGGTATACGAACCCTTTAATGTGCCCATGTGCATGCATTAAAAACTTGCGTCACAGGTATGAGACTCTTCAAGGATTCAGGGAAATGGCGGAGAATGAGACGTATACGAGAGATCTTGATCCGCATCGTTTGGCGGCGCTGGATGAGTGCAGATTAACCATGTTCGATAAGAAGGAAGAATTAAAGCTTACAGAATATACATCCAGTTCAAGAACATATTCATATGCAGTTCACACAAAACTACTCTCACCAACCAAGCAACGTCCCCATCCATTCATCATGATGACATTTCCAAACACTCCCCCGCAGCTGAAAAGCAAGTAATCATATGACCACAAGCCTCCAAAGTGTGAAGCGTCCGCACAAGGCCCGAACAAGCCTCAAATTAGCGCAGTCAAGTTTCTTGAAACCACCAAGTAAACTTTGACTATTGATACTAGCTCGCCCGACCATCTCATCACAACAACCAGGAACGGGAAAACCCAACACAGTGGCTCTCACACACTACTGCTTCTCTTGCGCAATGCTTTAGCGCTGCGATCAATGGTACTTGTTGTTTGTGAGCGAATTTACTTGTTTGGGGAGGTAGATGGGCGGTTAGGGCTGAGTAAGTTGGCTAGGTGGTTTTATGTATACTAATCCGATCCTCTAGGGAAATGTCATATTGCATCTAGCTGAAAGATGAATGCTAGTGACTCACGCCACCTGCTGAGTCGGGTATCAAATGAGCTGGGAGTACTGTATCCACCATTTCGTTCCACCGTGCGCCTCATGTAAAATCGACATGGCTTGAGTTGGCCTCAGCCTGTTCCAAGATCTTAAGAGCTTCGCTTGCCATATGGCTCGAATGGGAAGATTGCTGCAATAAGCGCCATAAAAATGTACAGTGCGGCGCAGATGTAGATTGGGACAGCCGTGCCAGTCTAGAAATGACAGTTAGTTTCTGACCTTTCTAGGTGTAAAGGAAACGATTGAAACTCACATCTGCAACAGTGGCAATGACCGCACTTAAGATACCCATGATCCTGTTCCACCCAATGGCAATACCATTTCCAGTGCCTCTGTGCGCGCTAGGCAGGACCTCTGGTGTATACGCATACAATGTTCCATAATAAATGTTCAGACAGAAATTGATGATACACGTAAAGGCAACCTATTCCTCTTCGTTAGCACAATTTACCGAGTTTAGATTTGTGACTTACATTCTGTGTCGCAGTGCGAACTTGTGTATAAGCAAAGAAGAACGCCATTGTAATCAATGCACCAATAACCATTGTATATTTCCTTCCCAAGCGTGTTCCACACATCCACCCCGCCAGAACAGGACCCCAGATTCCGCTAAAGTTAACGAGGGTATAGTTGCGCCATGTGATGTATGGGCTAGGCTCGCCAAAGGCAGCGCCACGAGAGGCTAGATATGCGGGCAGAAACACATTATACAAAGGATACGCGAGGCCGATGAGTGTCCAGGAGAGCCAAATAAGGGATGTCGAAATTCCGATGCGCTTTGTCGAAAAGAGACCTCGAAGATGGATGCCGACTTCGCCAAAACCCCATTTACTCTTTCCATTAGCTGCAGCACGGGCAATAGTTCCACATGCTTGCATCTTCTCGAGTGTAAGAGAGCATGGGCGATTGTACTTTGTCGCAATGAACTGAAGTGTCTCAACACATTCTGCATCTTTGCCTTCGCCAACGAGGAACTTGGGCGTCTCCTTTAGTCGAATAACGGTGATTCGCAAAATAGACATGACAAACACCAGAGATCCAGATGCATACCAAACATAACGCCATCCCTGGTTATTCGATTTCGTGCAAGGCGCGGCATTGGGAAAAGTCTTTGGATCCTGACAAGAGTAATTCGGAAGGAACCCCCAGGCAAAAAATCCAGCGATCAACTGGCCAATTCCTAGTACCAAAATGTCAGTCCAAACACGTCCAATGGCAGAATATCGGGCGTCTTACCCCACCAAGCAGCCATAAGCGTAAGCATCCACTGCCTATAGCTCGGCAAATACTCGAGAAAAACTGCTGTATCAAGCACCAAATTGCCCCCAGCCCCAAACGCACTCAAACACACAAACAACCCCAGAACCTCCCAATTCGGCGCCGCGCCCGCTACAATCGCAAATACCGAGCATAGCAGCAATGAGACATTGAACGCAATCTTGCGACCCATAATGTCGGCTGTCAAACCCCAGAATAACGCCCCAACTAACATCCCCACGTATGCGGCGATGGTAAGGCCATTTGGATAGCCGGGCTTGAATTCGAGCGCGGCTTGGGCTGCGATGATGGATTGGATGAGGAGGATGAGAGAATCGACTGCGTATCCAAATCCATTTAAAACGAAGAGTTTCCATTGGTAACCCGTGAAGCCTGCGAATTCCACTTGTTAGATACAAGTTGTATATGGCTGATTTACCGCTTCTTTTTTCCTGTGTCAAGGGGATATTTCTTACCGATTTCATCAATCGCATTATTCACAAGATGCATCTTCGCATTCAGAACGGGATCCGTATGCTCCAATTGCAAAATATCGCCTTTCGCTCCTAGACTACTCGCATCATCCGACGACGAAACGAGCACTTCTCCACCTTCCACATCTCTCTCGTGCTCTCGCACCTTGCCATCTCCTGCAATCTTCTGGTCCTCCATATTTTCTTCCTTTCGTCGTCAAATTACTTCGCACGCGACCACTTCACTTTCTTAACTCAGTCTTGACTCTTCTTCTCGTTTCAATCCAATTCAATTCAATTCTCACAGTTCTCACCAAAAAGCTACCTCAACCCAAAACAAGTGTACAAAGGTCAAAAAAAAAAAACAAACGCAACCAACAACCCCCCCGCGCGCGACAACCCACATTCTTTATGTACCACCTAACTTATCACTACCTAGCAACATAGTACACCCACACTAACCCCCAACCAACCGCATCCCTACCCTCTCCTCATCCTCGCTCTGAAATTTCACTATGTACCTATCCAATGCCACTCTCAGCCGTGCCCACGGTCCCCAACGGCGCCGGACAGATATGAATCAAGGCAATATCGACCATGACTGCACGTGGGGCTGAGCTGATTGGGTGGGGAGGGAGCGGTGGGTCTAGTAAGTATGCATGTGTTCAGTTAGCGCATCGGGTCCAGCGATATATTGCGTCGATCGCTCCTTGGTTCGCGTCTTGGGTGAGAGCGCGCGGGGTGGGTGGGTTGAGCGAATTGGTGCGCTGGAGGCCTTTGGGTGGGGAGGCTGGGTGGAAGTGGAGTGGGTATGCACGGTAGGTTGCATTCGCTTGGGGGCGTAAGCGGATTTCGTCCTTGATCCATTCGCCTGGGCGCTGGGTGCCAAAACAGGTCCTTTCGACGGAAATTTGGGTTGCCAAGTGCTCTACCAGTTCGTGTGCGTCATTCGTGAGGTTGGCGTGTCGCGCATTTGCACGCCATGTAATGGGATTATGTGATATTGTTCTTATTCTGGACTACTACTAACTAGTCCTTTATACGTGAAGCTACCTACCGTCATAGGAGCCATCACCTATACTATTGTGATCGCTGTGATGAATCATAACTACCGAAAACACCCGTCAAAAATAATCGCTGGACATGACATGAGAAGCCAACGACATATCCGTGGCATAAACTCTAGACCTTGAACGCCGCGCTGAAAGAAACAGACCTATTTTGAACCTGACCTCCACAAGCTTGATTATTGCTGAGCAGGTGTTTCTGCTGTCGGCGTATTCTCCTCAGTACTTGCAATCGCGATATCATTATCCGCAGTCATAGGTACTGGAATAGGTGCAACCCTTCTCTTCTTGCTGTCACGACCTTCCTCTGCCTCTGGAACAGGGTGCAACTCCCTCTTTTTTGAGGTTGACGATGCATCGTCACGATCTGACTCGCTCCTTTCACTTTCACGACGCCCAGTGCCGCTGATATTTGGAAGACCGCTGATAGAGCTGCTTGCACTATGACTACCGCCTTGTCCATGTGCGGGCGTGAGAGGCGGTGTCCACATTGGGACAGGACCTGAGTTCGCAACAGACAAACTAGGGACCGATGACATTGCCGGAGTGGGTGCATTCATTGCAGTGGGGTCTCCAACACTGGGAGCGAATGAAGCGGCGGTAGCAATACTGGAAACCGAATTGCTTCGAGTGGGACTTCCTGGTCTCGCTGGAATGAATGAACTCGGCGAAGCAGGAAATCCTGCAGAAGGCTGTCGTTGCATTGGTGGTGCAGTGGCTGTAGCAGCAGTCGACATACTTCCAGATGTGGGTGTCGGGGTGGGAGTAGATGTATTTGACTGTGAAGCCGTCGTGTTGATCGCGGCTGGCGTAGATTGTTGCCGGCTGTGCGCAGCCAAAGGACCAGTGTATTTCTCTCCAAGTTCGCCGGGAGCAAATGTCACAGCCGAGCAGAACCCATCTGAAGAAGTCATCAACAGTGTAGTTCCATCGTTCGACCTAAAAAGTCAGCATATCAACCAATGAAAGATAAACATGAAACATACCAACTGATATCAGTAAATGTTGCAAAATGCAGGTTGCTAACAATGCACAGGGGCTTCTGCTGTTGTGTGTCGTAAACATGAATAGCATCTTGAGTAGCCACTGCATAAATCATCCGGTACGGAAGGCTAAACGCAGCAGCAGGACCTGGTGGAGGCCCAGTAGGAGCATTGGCGTCGCCATCCACAGGCTTAGGCGATGGTGCTGACATACTGGGTGACGGAGACGGAGCGGAGGTGACTGGGGGAGGGTCCATGGAAGAGTGAGATGTGGGTGGCTTTGAAGGCATAATGGGTTCCGGCAAGGCAGGGATATCATCGTCCTGGGAAGTGTCGATAGTGATCTGCTTCGTTGGAAGCGTCGTCTGTCGCATCGTGTAGTAGACTGGTGAGCATCGAACAGCGACTGATGGCTTCTTGTGGCCTGGCAAGAACGCAACTGGAGGCTTGTTCAGTCCGGCTCGTGTGTAAATATACACGGTATTGGTGATATCTTCTGTCGGTTTCGCCTCGTTGATAGCAGGATGCAAGGCTTTATATTGGCCAGCCGGCGTGAACAGCAGACTGCCATCAGGGGCAAAAGTCAAGCGCCTGAAGAAAGATGTGAGAGTCTCGTTAAAGTAGATGGGAGCGTTGCGGACGCCGAGCGTGCCGAGACTGCTCATACTGGGCGAATTAGGCATGACAGCTGGTAAGGGCATCGATGGAGCTGGGGAGGCAGATCGACGCATGGATGGCGACGAGCCGAACGACGAACGCCGGCTATGTGATGTGGGAGGGGGATGCATCGTAGGCAAGGCGAGCGATTGCGGCGTGCCTGGCATGGAAGGCACAGGGGAACCCATGGAATGGTTCGACTCCGCAGCAAACGAAGATCGACCACCAAAGTCTGGCGGTGCTGGACTATTCGATGATACCCGTCGAGCTGGGAGGTCCATCTTGGTGACTTTGCTGTGCTGTGCCAAGGAGAACTGGCCATCCTTGGTCTTGAGTGTGTAGATGTGGACTGATCTGTCAGACGACTGAGTTGCGATGTATTCGTTCAAAGGATCCCAAGCTACGCCTTGAACGTAGTGGTTGTGCTCGGCAATCTGCCGTACGATGCTTCCTGAAAATGATTGAGTAGCTGCTTGGGCGGTATGGTTTGCGTAGGAGTGTACCTGTTTGAGCGTTGTAGATGCGAGCAATGTTGTCCATGCTGCCTGTGATGAAGAAGACACCATCTGGTGACCAGGCCAGGTCGTAGATTTCTGAACCTATGGACCTGCACATGGCCTTGACTCGCCATGTCTCTTTGTCTTCAAGGCCTTCCTCGAAGTTTGTATGTGATGTCTGGTTCTCAGCTGGGACCCAGAGCAAGACGTTGCCATCGTCTCCCGCGCTGGCGAGCATTTCGCCTGTAGTGTATCAGCAGCTGCGATAGCGCAATGTCATCAGTTTACGTACCTCTGGGGCACCATCTTACTACGTTGACAGCCTGGGTGTGTTTGACAAGAGTGGACAAATAAGTCACCTTTCGCTCTTCGCCATGGCTCTCCACATTCCACAGCTACAGACTGCAATTAGTAAAGTAAAGGCCGAAATCATTCCAGACTTCGACACATACCCGAACATTATTATCGCCGCCTGCTGTTGCTAACCGGCCCTTGCCGTGGGGCTCAAAGTGTGCAGAATATATGGGTGCATTCTCATTGTGCCAGGAGACCAAGAGCGGAGCAGCCTTCATTGTGGATGATGGTTACGGCTCATCGGCCGGTGCGAATGGTGTTGATATCGCGGATTGTGAGGGATTGAGGAGTTGCAGGGCGAGCAGGAGGAGTTGGTAGGGGTGACGGGTGACGGCAAGGATATCAGCCCAGTGGATGGTGGTGGGTTGCTTTAGAGGGCGTGCAGCAGCAGTGTGTTGAGGCGGAGACAGAGGAGGAGGTGGATGGAAAGCAAGCACAAGGTCACAATGGAAATGGAATTGAAGAGGGAGGACTAATTTCGGCTTCACTTTCACCTTGCAGTGGGTCTGTGTCTGAAGGAAACCCACGCTTCTCTGAGGCCATTGATCACGTCTCGGGAGGTTGGCACCTTCCTCCCAGGCCGCCTGCACACGAAGAAGGCGCGTGCCTAGCGCCTTACCCGATCAGGAGAGCTTATTAGTTCACGAGTTTCACACCGCGCGCAGCCCACAGTGAGACGCTTCCCACTTCTCACGCCAGGTTCCATCTTCCTACCAACTGAGACGACTACGTGTCTGGCGGGATATACGGCACATTGCGGCTCCTATCAAGCCCTCATCACCTTTGATTTTTCGTCCATGTCGTGAAAAGAGACGCGATTCAGCCTTGCAAGCTGACCAATCACCTAGGAAACAGAGGGTGACAACCTTCTCAGAGCCTGTTCGTCTTTTCGCAAGTCAATTGCCGGCCCGTCTCATAGTGCAGAAAACTCTAGGCACAGGCCAGAATCTGACTTGATCGTGTGCATCGTCAGCATCTCGCTCCAAGAGCTCCACCTCGTAGTGCCGGGAAAGGGTATCGTGCACGGACTCATCATTGAAGGTTCTCCTGCTTGCCATTGTTTGACCTAAAAGCCACGCCTCAAATCCCGGCATAACAACTCTCTCGGCATAATCATAACCCTATTGCATACACAAAAATGGAAATCCAGTTCAAACAATCACCAAAAGTCTAAACGGAGAATAATCCGCATCAAATCACAACTCTTACAGTGACGTAATTCTCACCTTTATACAATTCAGTGAACAACAACTTTCTTACTTGTATCACATCCCATCCCATCCCCCACATACACACCCACAAGCATGTCCACCCCACCCCCCACCCGTCTCGAAACAGAACTCTCCCTCCTCCAAGCAATGTACCCTTCCCAAACAACCTACTCCCCAACATCCCGCGAACTAAAATTCACAACAATCTCAACCTCAACCTCAACATCAACCCCAGAAAAAGCCACCCTCCTCCTCCGCCTCCCAGACACCTACCCCTCCTCCAGTCTCCCAGCCGTAATATCCGCAACCAACGCCTCAAAAACCGACCTGCGCAACGATGTCGTCCACGCCATTAAAGACATGCACTTCCAAGAAGGCGAAGAGTGCCTCGATATACTCATCTCCACATTCCAAGATATCGTTAGCCGGGATAATACGCATGTTACATTGAATCATCCCAACTCCCCCGAAGTAAACGAAAAAGAAAAACAATCAAAAACAGTAATAATCTGGCTCCACCACCTCCTCTCCACCACCAAGCGGAAACTCAGCCTCAGCCCTCCATCCCCTCACGTCTGCGGCTTGTCGAAACCAGGCTACCCCGGCATTCTCATTTTCTCCGGCCCCGCGCCGTGTGTAGACGAGCATGTCGCTGTGCTGAAAGCGCAGAATTGGGCGGCTTTTCAAGTGCGGTATGAGGAGTTTGAGGAGTGGAGGTTTGCGCATGGGGAGGGGGTGAGGGAGGTGGAGAGTATGAGTGGGGTTGTTGGGGGGGTGGAGTGTGGGGGGGAGAGGAGGGAGGTGTTGTTGAGGGCTGTGGGGATTAAGTAATGGGATGTAGGGATGTAAGGAAGGGTTTTGATAGTATTGTATTTTACATGGGGTTGTACAGATGGTCGTGTGGAAACGTTGTAGTGTACAGAATATTGGGGTTGTCGTTACAAGGTCTCGTTTACATCTATTGTTCTGGTGCTCTTTCTTCAATTCTCTTACTATTTTTCATCATTGCCAGCGGGTTTCCTTCTTCAGTGGCTTTTCCCAGTCTTTAATGTGGTCTGTGATGACCTTGGCAGCTTGATCGGCTGTGAAATTGCGGCCAATTGCTTCGACGAAGTCGCCTTCTGGGTCTGAATATCAAATTAGCTTCGGCGCTCAACTCCATACATCGCAAAACTTACCCATCAGATAGAAATAGATGCTGTGATCCACCAGGTAATCTTGTCCTGGCTTCACGCTAGGTGGTGTTGAAAAGTACACCCGATATGCCTTGCATGTATCCTTGATCTTATCGTACTCTCCTGTCAAGCCGATGAAGTCTGGGTGAAACTCCTGCAGATATTCTTTGAGGACCTTGGGGTTGTCCCGCGCTGGATCACAGGTAATCATCAGAGGCAAGAGTACCTTGCCGCATTGCTCAACAACCTTGTCGTACATGAGAGCCATCTTGTCGAGTTCGTCGGGACAGATATCGGGGCAATGTGTGAATCCGAAGTACACCAAAGAGTATTTGCCCAACATGTCATCGCTCGTGAAAGGTTGCCCCTCATGGTCAACGAGTTGGAATGGTCCGCCAACCTTAGGCTTTCCAATTCCCTTAGTCTGCTCTGCGATGCGCTTTCTCGCCATGCGCTCTTTCTCGTATGTGAAGTATGCCCATAGTCCAGCACCGGATGCGACGAAGAGAACGGCGGCTGTGAGGTTGAAAGGCTTGCAAAGCGAGTTAGCACTACAGCTTCTCTAATAGAATTTCAAGAGCCGTGTTTTGGCCCGTAGCAAAGGATCAAAGCTTACCCCTCCTCGGTTGCGCGCCTTGATCTGATCAATAGTTTTGAGTTTGTTGCGTGATGCAGATTGTGAGAATGATCGTGTCTGGCCATTGATATTGCTAATTGCCCTTCCGTTCAGAATTGCGGTCCTCTGTGCTTCCCTCAAGCATTGTGGTGCTTCTCTCAGTCCTGATCCCGATGGTAATGTTGAATTGGAGGCTTGAGAAGCAAAGGTTCGCCTGGCGATCTTGGAAGTTGCGCTTCCTTCAAGGGCTCTCGAAGTCGCGACAGCAATCCGACCAGGAACAGACATGATTGACAGGTGGAATTGGGTTTGGGTGCTGGTTTTCGTCGGGTTGTAGTAGTTGTTCGCGGCGTGACACTTCCGAATTCACAAATTCGAGATGGAAGCTAGCGCTTGGACCATGTCGAATGATGATCACCACTTCGTGGGGTCTTTACTGGACGTACTTGGCTTACGAGCGAGCCACATAATACTCAAATGATGATGGCTTGATGCTTCCTATATCTCGAACTTTTTCTATCAATATGTATTTAACAATGTATATGAATCACTTGCCCAAGTATTAAAAAAATATCTACATATCATTACATATCATAATTCATTTGATTTATTCGAGATATGTAATTGTTATATCAGACAGCCTACCGAAACTGCAACAAGTCTAAAGATTTCCGCTTGTACGAATAGATCTACCAGAGCTTTGGATAATTCACTCAAATACTACAACTAAATTCAATGTCAAGGAGTCAAACGCTCAACCTGATCTTACTGTATCAATACTGGTCCACCTGAAAATACTACGCTTAAACGCCGGAATTAAGCAAACCTTGCCCTCGAGCTTACGAGCTGCTTCGCAGCAGGGGCCTAGAAGCCCTGTGGACCATTGTGCAGCGCAGAAATCATAAAAGGTGCAGCATGAGTATGACCTGCGAAACAACACAATGCCAACACTGTGGGTCTCGCCACTGGGAAGGATCTCGACCGGAAATTGCTACACCAGTCGAAGCTGGTGTTATTTCTGTGAGGGCCGGCTGAAGCAGCGGGGCGTGATCAGAGTTCCATTTCTGATCACTCACGGACTGATATCCTGAAAACAAACATCCGAAATCCTCCGAATTTTTCAGGTCCCATCATTCGTGCTGGGACTGGAAGTTGGTTCAGCCTTAAGTTGGGCAGCAACTTCTGCTGCAGACCCAACAGAACTGCTCCTCCTCATGGCCGCGAGCTCTTTTCGCAGTTGTTCCATTTCCAGGTCTTTTGCCTCAATCAATCGATCCTTTTCAGAAACTTGCTGTTTCAGCTGCTTGATGTACTCGATAGCACTTTCCACTTTTGCTGCTTTGGAGTTGCTCGACTGCGCGGCAGTTTCAGGACTCTTCGCTTCTGAAGCGCTCACTTGTGGAGATGGAAGCAATGCTTGCATCTCTTGTAGTGCCATGTTAATTCGGTTTCGGCGCCCCTGCTCAGCGATTTTGTGGGAGGTACGTTTCGAAGTCAGATTGGTGGAAAGAGATGTCGGATATACAACGCCAGGAACAGTGGTGCCATCGAGAATATTTTGATAGTTCGACTTTGACGCCAGAAGAAGAGCATGCGTGTTGTCGGACACACCTACTTGAGTCAGTATTTGAATGAAAACTAGAAAGGGTATGCGGTCTTACCATTGCTGCCATCAGGAAGCAGAGGCTTGATGCTTGGCGAGATTTTCGGTCTGAGTGCAGGACTAACCAAAGTCGAACTAACGCTATTCCTTTTCTTTGCATTGCGACCAAATTTGGGGTCTGGCTTCTTCCCGTTCGTCATGCTAAACGCAGGGCTTGTGGGAGTTGACATGGCATCAATCATGGGACTAGGCCGGCCAGACATAGCTCCACCAGGCGTACTCAATGGGTTCAATTTGGGAGTTTTCCGCGCTGATAACCGAGGTGTGTCTTCGTCATGGACAGCCGTGTCTAATCTGGACAGCGATGGTCGATCCAACGAAGCTTCGGGCAGAGTAAGGTCTTCCATCACCGGAGGCGCTCCAAGAGGGCTGGCAAAGTTGGGAGAAGGGTGAATGCGCATCAGAGATGCGGGAGTGGCAGGGGTCGCGCTTCCATTCTGTTGTGCCATCATAGCCGGGGAGTGTGTAACAGAACCGGGTTTGGGAGGTGGCCGCATCTCTGAAAGCATGGGTTCTGGGGAGATGGAGTCAGTCTCCGAGCCGTCTCGACTCCTTGGGACTTCAAGTCCACTTGAAGATGGCCGGCTTCCGCGTGCCTCTTGCATGAGCTCAGTGACTTCCTTGGGTGGGATCAGAGAAGAGACAGTAGCCTTTCTTCGCCCTGGTTTCACAATGGGTGATTGCCGTATGCGGGAGCTGGCATTGCTGGATCGAGGTGGATTTCTTTTGCTGGTGTTGTTACTCCTCAGTTTCCTGCTGGAATCTTGCTGTGCCATAGCCGATTCGCCCAACAAATCCATATCCACGTCAATTGGTGAATGACCTGTCGAGCTTCCCGAGGGGGTGGCTTGGGATTGATGATGGCCATGATGTTGATTCTGAGCAGTTAGAGCAGGAGAGGTCAGAGGGCTAAAGTAAGCACCAGGCACAGTGAAGTCTGGTATTTGGAAGCGCGCGTCATGGGGGGTTACAGCTGGGGACACAAGTGGGGTAAATGACTACCACAATGTTAGTTGGGTTGACAGGTGCTACAGGAACCAAACATACAGCATCGTCTTTGCGCATGTGATATCTCTGGTCGAATATGGCATGCTGCGTGTCCATCTGCTGCATGTAACGATGCGGATCGCCGTGCATTTCTACGCTATTTGGTGTTGGAGGCACGCCTTGATGCGGTCTGAACAGGCTGTCTTGCGACTGGGAAAAGCTAGAGGTTCCTGCCTGGCTGTATGGGACCATGCTGTAGTCGAAGCCGAAGCCGTTGGCTGATTGAGACAGGGCATGACCACCCATACTGCTCTGTTGTTGCTGTTGCCCGCCCTGTGCGCCATCGTTGTGATGCTGCCCTACTTGGGGCGAGAAGTTGTTCTGCAGTTGGTGGACATCGAGAGAGTCGGCTAGATCAGCCAGCTGCTGGCTGTCCGATTGCGGGCCTTGGGAGTAACTGCCAATGTTGAAGTCCAGGTCGAGGTGGTCAAAGTCGATGAGGTTGCCAAAGTCGTGCTCGGCCGTCGTCGCGTCCATGGGGTCGAATTGCTCAGCTGTAGACCAGGCCTGTCCGTTCATGGCGCTCATAGCGCTTGGCGCACGAGAGCGAGAGGGTCGTCGCCTTTAACAACAATTTCTCTCGTAGGTGATTAGCGGGGCACAAGGCTAGGAACGGATTTGGCGTCGGCGAAATACGAGTTGGCAAGCGCAGGAACGTTGAGAAGACGGCGAGCTTGCTGGATGTCGCAATACCGCACAACGGTGCAACGGTGGACTGCCCAGGTGGGGACTGTAAGAGACAGAGAGGCAGAGGTCGTATTCAGGCCAGGACCTGAGCAGGCGCAAAGGTACTTGGGACTTGGGGCGCTGCAGGAGGGCGGCAGGCCTGGCGGAGTAGGTCTCCGTTACGTCTCTCTCTTCACCCGCGCACTAAAGGCGTGGGATGGTAGGTTAGCAGCTTTAGCAGCCACACACTGAAAATTCGGCTTGCGGCTTTTCCTGCTTGGTGTCTCGCAAATCACACAATAGCGGATAAAGCCGGGACGTGGCAGCCAGCTGACATGATTCGCAGAGGCAGCAGACTGGTTGTAGGCCGTTCTGGAGTGGTATTGTTTGCACTTGTCTCTGGTCGAGGTACGGCTGACTCGAGGGGCGTGGGTTGGTGGGGTGGGATGGGCCAGGGACTTGAGGCATACCGAGACGCAAGCATCCGCCCAGTCGCATCGCCTACACCCCCAATCAAAGAATCTCCCCCCAGTGGGACAGGCTCGGTCACTACCAGGGACTTATTGGGCCTCGCAATTACCAGCCAATCGCCTATCCACCGCGCTGCTCTCCCACTCAGTCGGGACGGCGGATGGTGTCGCTGATCTCCTGACGGGCATTGATTAGCACTTCACTCTCCACCAAGGCTGCTGCTTCTAGGTGTCAAGCCTACGTCAAGTCATGCTTGCTTTTGGTACCTACTTGACGACGCTGAACGCCTCCATCTGATGTTGGCCCTGATGGTCGGCTACTGCGCGCCCCGCTGAGCAAGTATTGGTATGGGCATTGGCGCGCGCAATTTCGTTTGGTGTCCAGATCGGCACCTGCCTGTTTGAGCTGAACCTCGGGTCGCGCCTTCCCTCTTCCCTTGAACCACAACACCTGTTTTCACTCCCAAAAGCCCGACAGCACAGTACACAGTAGTATGAATCCACGTGACATTATTGGCAAAATACAAATGCAGCTGTTACAAAATGTAGAATGAGGCTCAACAGCCCCGTAATTTGAAATACCTGGCAAGGCAGAATGGCCATCGCAAACACCCTACGATCCGCGCTATGCTGTCAACTTACAAACAGGCAGCATACACTTCACTTTTCCCTAATTTACACATTGCTGAAAATTCCAAAATTCATCCGCCGCCGTCTCCCAGGTCCGCTATGACTGCGTGCTCCGCAGTGGGTATTATCACCACCTCGCCTAAAAGGGGAAAGGAAATCAGTCCTGCCGTAAAACAATAGGCCCAGAGAACGCCGTTACTCAGACATCAACTCTGCTTCTCGTCTGCGTCGTCGCTTTACATTACGATGCAGCAGCCGTTACTTTGCTGGGGTGCATAAGGGTCCTCGCGCTTATCAATCTGCGACTCGTTAGCTACAGTACTTGAGCATTTGCATACATGATGTGACCTACCGTGCCCCATCGTGAGGGTACCATCCAGTCTTTGGGCTCCTTGTCGGTGAAAGCAATCAGACTGTACGCTTGTTAGTCTAGGCGCGCATGACCGTAAGGGAGCAGAGGGACACCTACTCGAGTGCGGCTTCTGACACAGGTATCCTGCGTCGCTCCAGGTCTTCTCGGAGGCGTTGGTTCAACTCAGTCAGACGTCGTAGCTTCAGCTCGGCCATGCTCTGCTTCTTGCTCTTGCCGTCGCCTCCAGTCCGGATCTCGTACGGCGCAGCGGCCATCATGGCAGGCATTTTCGCGTCGCTGATCGAATCGTCAAGGAAAGTAAGGTAGCACCGGGGGCGCTGCTGAATGCGATGGCGGATGAAAAGGGTGGTGTGCGGATTGCGGAAGGGTGCGACGTGCCGGTCGTGCGATGCGGCCTTAGACACAGAGGAGAAGCGGATAGAGAGAGAGAGATAGAGAGCTGGGGGGAAAGGAGCGGAAACGGCGAGGCGATGGTACCTGCCGCCGAGTTCAGCGCGAGTGCAGGGCTGCAACTACGGAGGCGTTGGCGATGAGGGTTGCGTAGATTAGATGGAAGAACCAGCCAGGAGGTTGGTTCAAGGGGAGACTGAATGGCTCGGGCTCCGCTCCTGTCTGCTTGCGGCTAGACCTGTTTTGGGCGCCCTGAGCTTGACCGCCAACAATAACACGGCAAAAGCCCTATCAACTCGGGGATGGTGCTGTATCTGTTAGCTGGAGGCCGCGGAAGAAGTATGAGGATGGGCCCAAAGTGGATGCGTTGATCGTAGTCAGTGTCTGTGACGATTAGGGCGTGGAAGGTACGAACTTGTTGCAGGAGTGAGCTCTGCGGGGGATCACGGGACCGCCAGCCATTGGTGGTCCTTCGCTTACGTACGCAAACACCACATTGAATTTGCAGGGCGTGTAACATCATCAGCGCCTCGAAACATTCGCCCGCCTGCACACCTACGGTCTCCGCTGCGTCGCCCGCCTGCTTCCAAAGCCCCCAGCGACCCAAGCAGCTTGGATCCACGATCCGTGACTGCCCAGCATGGCGCCTCCACCACACTCCAAGCCGGAGAATACGCTGTATGCCCCTCCTTGGTGGTGAGATTGTTCTACAAAGGCTAACATTTCGTCAAGCAAACGCGCCCAAGAACTTATTGGAGTTGAGCAGCAGCAGGCTGCCCTCCAGCTACTCCACGAACATGTCACCTCCAAGCGAACCCGTAACAGCCCTATCGCCTCCCTCGAGCCGGTCATGATCTTGTTCGTCGAACTCTGCGTCGATCTTCGCAAAGGCAAACTCGCAAAGGACGGTCTGTACCAGTACAAGAACACCGCACAAAACACCAACGTTGGCACAATTGAAGTAGGCATCCGTCGCACACGACAAATTGCACAGACTAACATGCAGCAGCTCGTGTTCAAGCGCTTCATCGAACTCGCCGAGCAAAAAGTCACTGAGGCCCAGGCCAAGGCAGACGAGGTCCAATCCACCCTTGAGACCTCTGCAACCGCCCAGAACATCGACGATCTCGAGGCCTCTGAGACCCCAGAGTCCATTCTCCTCTCCACTGTCTCTGGCGAGCAGTCCCGCGACCGAACCGACCGCGCCATCGTCACACCATGGCTCAAATTCCTGTGGGAGACCTACCGCACTGTGCTCGACATCTTCAAGAACAACGCCCGCCTCGAATTGATGTACCAGTCGACTGCCCACCAGGCTTTCCAGTTCTGCTCAAAGTATGCCCGTAAGACCGAGTTCCGCCGTCTCTGCGAGCTTCTGCGCAACCATTTGCAGAATGCTGCCAAATTCTCCTCCCAGATGCATGCCATCAACTTGTCCGACCCAGACACTCTGCAGAGACATCTCGATACACGTTTCCAGCAGCTCAACGTCGCAGTCGAACTCGAGCTGTGGCAGGAAGCATTCAGGAGTGTTGAGGATATCCACACTCTCCTGAGCTTGAGCAAGCGGCCAGCCAAGAACGTCATGATGGCCAATTACTTCGAGAAGCTCACACGCATTTTCTTGGTCAGCGAGAACTACCTGTTCCACGCCGCAGCCTGGAGCCGCTACTACAACCTTCTCCGCCAGTCTGCCGCTGCTGTGGCCTCTGGCCAGAGCCCAAAGAAGGACAACCCAGCCGTTACCGAGGCTGATATGACCAAGGCTGCATCATTCGTCCTTCTCTCTGCTCTTGCTATCCCAGTCATCAGCACATCGCGCTCTCGTGGTGCCCTGGTGGACGTTGACGAGGCCAGGAAGAACAAGAATTCACGATTGACCAACTTGCTGGGCATGTCACAAGCGCCCACTCGTGCCATTCTTTTCAAGGACGCTCTCAGCAAGGGCCTCCTCAAGCGTGTCCGCCCTGAGATCCGTGACTTGTACAACATCCTCGAAGTCGACTTCCATCCCCTCTCCATCTGCAAGAAGATCTCTCCTATCCTAGCACAGATTGGCGCTGACGAGGGCATGTCGAAGTATGTTGGTCCTCTTCAGCAAGTGATCCTCACCCGTCTCTTCCAGCAGTTGTCTCAAGTGTACGACTCCGTTGAGATTAAGTTTGTGCTCGACCTCGCCCAGTTCCCCGAGCCTTTCCAGGTTGACAGCGGCACCATTGAGAAGTTTATCATGAATGGTTGCAAGAAGGGCGACCTCGCGATTCGCATCGACCACGCCACAGGAATCCTGACATTCGATTCTGATGTATTCTCTTCTGCCAAGGCCATGCACCCAGGCTCTGGCGCAGGTTCCGCAGAGACCGAAACTCGCTCTGTCCAACGCCTACAGAGCACACCTGCAGAGATCGTCCGCTCGCAGCTCACTCGTCTTGCCAAGTCTCTCTTTGTCACCTGCCAATATGTTGACCCATCTTTCAACGCTGAGCGACTCCGAGCAAAGGAAGCTGCACTTGCACGTGCCAAGGAGGGAGCTGAGAAGGAACATCAAGATATCCTCACTCGCCGCGATATCATCACCCAGAAGAAGGAGGCTGCCCTCAAGGCTCAGCAAGCCAAGGAAAATGAAGAGCAGACCAAGAGGCTCATCCGCCAACAACAACAGAAGGAAGAAGAGTCTCGCCGTTTGGCTGAGGAGCAAAGACTCCGCACAGAGCAGCGTATCAAGGCCGAACAGCAACGCATTCAGCGTGAGGAAATGGCCAAGCAGATCGAAGAATTGAAGAAGACCACAAAGGTCGACATTGATCTTCCAGAAGATCTCGCTGAGATTGACTCTACCCGCATCCGCATTCTCAAGCTGCAGGCTCTTGAGAAGGAGAAGACCCAGCTTGGTGAGCAGCTGCGAATTGCTGGCAAGCGAATCGACCATCTCGAACGTGCCTACCGCAAGGAGGAGGTTAAGCACCTCAAGGACGACTACGAAGCACAGATGAAGGCTGATCGTGAAGCGTACGAGAAAGCTAAGGACGAGGAGCTCAAGGAGGCTGAACAGAAGCACAAGGAAGATGTCGCCTTGAAGCACCGTCTTTCAAGACTGGTACCCACATATCAACAATTTGTGTCCACAGTCAAGCAAACGCGAAAGGCCGAGTTCGAGAAGCGCCAAAAGATTGCGCAAAAGGAACTCGAGAGCAAGAAAGCAGCACGTGTCAAGGAAGTCAAAGAACGATTGGCACGAGAGCGAAGAGAACGCGAGGAGGCCGAGCGCCGACAACGCGAAGAAGAAGAGCGTCAACGCGCAGAAGAGGAGGCGAGAGCAAAGGCCGAGGAGGAGAAGCGAGCAAGGATGCTCGAAGAAAAGGCCAAGCGCGACGAGGAGAGAAAGTCAGTATATTCAAATATTTTTTTGTTGTCAAATCTAACTGAAAGCAGGGTCCTCGACGAGAAACTCCGCGTCCAGCGCGAGAGGGAAGAAGCTGCCGAGGCCAAGATTGCCGCAAGGAAAGCTGGTGGAGCTGGTGCAGTTCGTCCCCCTCCTACACGCGACACTGCAGAGCCTTCATTGTCTTCTGGACCACCACGCATCGCCTTGCCTGGTGGCAAGCCATCATGGCGTGAACGTGAAGCTATGAAGGCTGCTGGTCAGACTCCACCCCCTGCTGCTGCTCCTGTCGCTTCACCACCTCCTCAAGCGGCCGCATCATCAGAGACAGAGGGACCCAAGAAATTTGTACCTCCTGCGCTCCGCCAAGGTGGAGGAGCTGCTCCAGGCGGAGGATGGCGAGAGCGTGAGGGCAGTGGACGTGGCCCTACTCGCACTGAGTCGCCTGCCACAGGAGGCCGCTACGAAGCTCCCAGCGGCCGTGGCGGACGCAGCTTCGGTGACGACAGGAGAGCGTCGCCCGCATCTGGCGGAGGCTATGTGCCTCCTGCTCGTCGCGCTGAGGGTGCTCCACGTGAGGGAGACCGTGAGCGCAACACAGCTCCCCCTCCAGCTTCGGGACCTAGCGATGGGAAATACAGGCCCGGCGCTTTCAAGTCGAGTCGTCAGTAAGGTATTATGACATGAGCGGTGGTTCTTCTGTGAGCATATCGTGCTCCACAATTTTCGAATATAGGCGGCGAAGAGGATATGACGGCGTTAGGAGTTCCGAGCTCCTTTCGCATGCGCTGGCGGTCATGAATCTGCGCCAGTATATGTAGTGATTTTAAATGCATCCGAACAATTCAAAAGCTTGATAAACACGTTCTTTGGAGTGATGTTCATTGATTTTGAAACCTCTGTAACTGAGGTCGCAAAAATGTAAGTGAAACTGATTTATTTCCTACTTGATAATTACGCATTGTTAATTGAAAAGTGAATAGTGTTTCTTGATACACTTTGTGTTATGGCTATGCTCTTTTCAATTCACCTTCAATAAGTAATTTTCTGGTCTGCTTTGATTTGATATGATATACGAGTAACCATCAATCCTACAAGTGGACATTATTCGAAACATACGGTGCTGGTAGTTGGTGATGCATGATACGACATGGTGCGGTAATCGCCGAGCGAATTCACGGAGAAGACGTATCTTGCTGAATTGCGAATGTTGCATGAAACTACAGGTTTCAAAGTGGTTATTGTGGAAGAGTACTGTGAAGAGCAATAATAAGCTTCTGGGATGGTGCTTAGGGCAATAAGTATGATGATCTTGATTTGCACCAGAAAGGAACCATTGCTTATGATGAAAAGACTATTTTCGCTACTGCTGTTCAAAAGCATGTACATAAACAGGCGCGAATTCGGTGCAAGATGTATTTGTTCATGATGCTGAAGTGTAGCATATGCAGGGTGGCGGTTGGCACACGTGCGAGCACCCGAGTTATCGGGCCAGTAGTTTGCGAAGCACAAACACCCCGCCCTCCACTTCGTCAACTTGCGCCAGACCAGTTACCCAGTTCCATACCACCGAGAGCACGCCCAAGATGCAGTCACTACCTGATGCGCGATCGCAGTCCTTCGAGGAGCTTTATGGCCCCCCAGAAAACTTTCTCGAGATTGAGGTACGTGCTTCTAGACTGGAGACATTCACCCTGTAGCCTACTAACATTGTCGCGTGCACAGGTGCGCAACCCCATGACACATGGTAAGAAGTTGACCTCGTTTATAATTACATGAGCTTACCAGATACACAGGCGTCGGCCGCGGCATGTATACAACCTACGAGATCGTAATGCGAACAAACATCCCAGCCTTTAAGCTCAAATCCTCTTCAGTCCGTCGCCGATACAACGAATTCGAGGCTTTTCGAGACATCCTGGAACGAGAGTCGGCCCGTGTGACAATTCCCCCACTACCTGGAAAGGTCCTTACCAATCGTTTCTCTGATGATGTGATTGAACACCGAAGGGAAGGCCTTCAGCGATTTCTGCAAATTGTTGTTGGCCATCCGCTTCTACAGACTGGCAGCAAGGTGTTGGCGGCCTTTGTGCAAGGTCAGTGCAGTCATACGGCAATTTGAAGTCGTTGCAAAGGCTAATGAGTACAGATCCCAACTGGGATAGGCATGCATGGTAGATGGAAATCGCTCGTCAGCCTCGCATCACGTATGCCGACATGTGAATCTGCTGTCAGTATCAACGGCGTACAGAGAGGTTGTGGGGCTGGCGGTATATTTTGTGGCATTTTTGCGTTATGGAGCGTTTACGGCGTTCTTGTTGATACTTTTGTCTGACTCCTGCACATCCTCCTGCACTTCACTGAATGAATTCTTCTCTGTCCTTTCCACGTCTTGTCACAATACTGTACCTGATCATTGTGGCTTGGAGCTCTCGATACCTGACACTTATGCGAACAAACTTCAAGGAAAAGCTGTGTGGATTCCTGCTTTTATGTGGTAGAAATATAACATGCTTTCTTTTTGAATTTAAAATCCCGCGTTGACAGCCATCCAAGTTGAAGCTAAAAGCATAAGCTCGATTGCTAAGAATTTGACATACATAAGGTCGGGCCATTCGCCGGGTAGCGCTAGCGACGTACTGAGAAAAGCGCGGGGGTGTGCTTGAAGCAAAACTTTCTAATGAGCTTGCGCCATCAGCAGCATAAACCCTGCATGTTCCCTCGAGGATCTTCTGCACTGAACAACCAACATTGGTCCCTGTATACTTTTTGTTAAACTATACATCATGGGCATCCCATCCCAACCGGCATCGAATGCCGTCATCTATCTTACCTACGGCGCATTCCTGTACGTCTGACTCGGTGACCAAATGTTACAAGGCTAACACAAACACACAGAGTGCTAGGATGCTATGTCGCATGGCGTCTACGCAAGCAATCAAAGCTTGAATGGTTGAGCAGCAACCGTACACAAAAGGGTCAGGTTAACCGCCATTATTTGTGGCATTTGAATAATGCTATTTAAGATCTGCGCATTGCATTTGACAACACTTGCGTATACCAAAACGAATACTAATACTTGTTGTAGGTGTACCGCTTGCTCTTAACTTTATCGCATCGGGTGAGTGCGTCCACGCACCTACGCTTCGCGCGTGAAAAAGAGCAGCGGCAGTATCGGGCATCATGACTATGCGCCTATCTTGATAGGCGAAAATCGATCAACCATGATGAACAGAAGCAGTCCGTCATTTCATGACATCCTCTAGGTTCGTATTTGAAGATCTCTCACAGAAGCTTACTTTTCACGATGAACTTCTACCTGGCGTCTGTGCACAGGTGAGGCGAAGTGAGAAGTAGGTTTTCTGTGCGGCTACACTGCGGGCGCTGATCTGAGACCGGACGATACAACATGGCAGACATTACTTTTGCCATGCTCTGTGTTATTCTGTGTCAAAGTGAAGCTGAGAAGTACCGTAAGAACTCGATCAAGATAATACTTGCGTGAGGAACGTGCTGCCGCTACTCCCCCTTCATTCTCCCTCACATACGTTCAGAATTGCTGACCTAGGATTTTCATGATGAATAGCTCTTGGATCCGGTATCCTCTTCACATATCCTCAGATTGCAACCATTGCTGGTGTGCAGGGACTTCTCGTATACGCACTGTCTTCGTCGTTGCCACTATTGATCTTTGGTGCTTTGGGCCCGATCATCAGACGCAAATGTCCCGAGGGCTTCGTCTTGACTGAATGGACAAGACAGCGTTATGGAGCTGTTGCAGGCTTGTTCCTCAGTGCCTGCACGCTCATCACCATGTTCTTATACATGGTCGCTGAGCTTTCGGCGCTGCAGCAGATCGTCAATCTCTTGACAGGCTTGAACGGCCTTCCTGTCGTTATTGTAGAGTGTGCTGTAACAACTATCTACACCTGTAAGATACAGATACCTTTCGGTTCATCTACATGTCTAACACACTATAGCTCTCGGTGGATTTAAAGTCTCGTTTGTAACCGACAATATCCAAGGTGTCATGGTACTTGGTCTCATCATCATGGGCGTCATTTCTGTCGGCGTTGAAACCCACATTGACCGCTCCCTCATTGATCAGTCTGGATATCTCAAGCCCAGCTTACTGGGCTGGCAACTGATCTACATTCTCCCAGTAGCCATCTTGACCAACGACTTCTTTCTTTCTGGGTTCTGGATGCGCACTTTCGCTTCTCGGACAGACAAAGACTTGTGGATTGGTGTTTCGCTCGCTTCTTTAGGAGTGATGATCATTCTAACACTTGTCGGTGTCGCTGGACTTCTTGCTGCTTGGTCTGGTGCCTATAAGATCGGAGACCAAGCGACTGGCTCACTCTCCTTGTTCTTGTTGCTTGAGCAACTCCCAAGCTGGGTCGTGGGTGTAGTTCTAGTCATGGTCGTCTCGCTTTCCACCGCTGCTTTCGACAGTTTCCAATCCGCAATGGTCAGCACGGGCAGCAATGACCTGTTCCGCAACAAGCTCAACATCTGGGTCATCCGACTGTGTGTTGTGCTTCTGATCTTCCCAGTCGTAGTTGTCGCACTACGCAGCCCAGATATCTTGCAGATCTTCTTGATCAGCGATTTGGTCAGCGCAGCCGTGGTGCCATGCTTAGTTATTGGATTATCCGAGAAGTTTTACTGGTACCGTGGATTCGACTTTGTGGTTGGCGGACTCGGCGGGATTTTCACAATCTTCCTGTTTGGTCTAGTGTACTACGATGGCGATGCTACACAGGCTTCAAAGTTGCTACTATTGGAAAACGGATTGTATGCAGATGATTGGAGTGCTTTTGGTAAGAGGAGTTGATTTTTATTCATTTTATAAAATACTAACGAACATATAGGCGCTTTTGTTGCTGCTCCTTTTGGTGGCCTTCTTTGGGCATTTGGAGCTTGTGGCCTCCGCATTGGCTTCCTCTTCGTCATGTCTAAGATCAAGGGCCATCGATTTGATGCTTTTGACCGACCTGTTCCGCGCCAAGTAACTAGCTCCGAGGAACAGGAGAGCGAGGGAGTCTTGACACATAACAATGTGGACCACAAAGGAAAGTTCTTCTAGAGAGGTTCACAAGCTATAATATAAAGACTGCTTGAGTTCGGCCAGGTTAACAAAACAGGTAGAATGGATGGTCAGCGTAGAAGTTAATGGGGTCGATATTGTAGGAGGAAATCTGTCGAAAATTATTTGGATGAGTTATTGTTTATAGTCGCGTAACATTGTATACATAAAAGTTGATATAAAAATGTTCTTTGGTTCCAGAACTGTATTCATTGCTCACGCTACGTCATGTTGGTCCCCACAGAATGAGGCAGGTGGGGGCGGGGCAGATCTGCAAAGCGACTCTGAGCTGCAAAGTTTCAAAAAGGTTCAATGTACACGCAGTCATCAAGCTTAAGCAACGCGCGTCATCCAGGCAGGCGTTAGAATATACATTCTGCCTTCATATCCTCACCGATCACACTCAGCAGCACTTCCCATCACCTGTTCTTAACCCTCGATCACTGTCAGGATGCAGATGCCGGACATGCCCGTGGAGGTCCCGGTGGACGACCCGAACGCAGACACAGAATGGTAAGTCGCTACACTTCCATGCTTGATCAAGTGCTAATTACTTGAATTGTAGGAACGACATCCTGCGCAAACATGGCATCATCCCCGAGAAGCCACCTTCGCCCACACCTATGATCCAAGAAGCACTCGAAGAAGCACGAAGGCTTGCGCACGAAAACAGATTGGAGGGCAAAGACCTTGATGAACTCGCCGAGCTTGAGGACGAAGAGGACGACGACTTCTTAGAGTCATACCGGTGAGTGTAGACCTTGCATTTCCAAAGAGCAGGGGACTAAGCCGACCAATCGCACCAGACAAAAACGCATGCAAGAGCTCTCAACAATAACAACTGCGTCTGTGTACAACCAAGTCTATCATCTCCAGAAGCCAGATTACTCGCGGGATGTTACAGAAGCCTCCAAGAATGCTTATGTCTTTGTGCTTCTCACATCATCACAAGGCACAAATACCGAATCCCGGATCCTGATCGAGATATGGAGAGAGCTGGCCAAGCGGTTTGGTGACGTCAAATTCTGCCAGATGCGTGCAGATTTGTGCATAGAGGGGTATCCGGATAAGAATACACCCACTGTATTAGTGTACAAGGATGGCGATATCAAGAAACAATTGGTCACATTGAGGGAGCTGGGTGGTGTGCGAACAACAGTCCAAGGTATGCGTTTTATTCCTTTCTGAGAACGATCTTCGATCCTTGTGGCATTTGGGCAGGTTTCCAAATCAAAGGACGCGGCGTAGTAGTCAACTGCAAGGCCTCCTTTGATCTTGGGAGGGGGTGTTATTTTCAAGTGCACATGGCGGTGAAAGCGAATTTGCAGATCCCTTTGCCAACTCATTCACATCTTACGAGAATCAGGCTGACAAAACATAGACTTGGAAAAGTTACTGGTTGACTTGGGAGCCGTGAAGTTGGGCGACCCACGCCTGCAACGAAAAACGGATGAAGAAGAGACCAATACGAGCAAGATAAGACAAGGCAAGACCATGGTGGAGGATGACGACAGTGATTGGGATTGAATTGAAACATGATCAGTCTGGAAGAAAGCGCCCGCATTGGCTTTTGCAGCAGCGCTATGAAGGATTCTAGCATGCGCCGAATCAAAGTACAAGTGGTACGACTTTCCATATCAACGGCGGGAGCACTACTCCACAGTGCTATGCTTAGCGAGAACGCCCTACGCCTTGGAGCCTTACCAACCGAGATGCGAGTAAGACGGATGCTTGCCTTGGACAAGCACTAAGCTTTTTCATCCTCCCTCTAGGATGGAATGCCTTGTCAAGGATAGCTGGTGTTATGCGGGGGATGGCGTACAACGGCTGAGATGTAGAGCAAGTTTTCTTGGTAGTGTTCAAGATACCCGCACATAGCCTCTCGATCGATCGTATTAGCATACATTGGTATTTCAAATAATCAAGGAAGCACCAAATTGCACATGTTCAACCATTTCTCAATCATTGAACACCCCCATTGGTGTACGCACGTGTTGAAACGACGTCACACCCAAGCTTTCAAACCCAACATTCTCAATCGTTTCAAGGCCATAGACTTCCACGATGAAACAAAAAGACGAAAAGAAACATTGACCAGAATGTTTCATCCCTTCAACACCAAAACACCCATTTTCAAGGCCATGATGACTGACCTCTGCACCAAATATCACACACACCATCCAAAACCCTATTCTGAAACATCCAACCACTTACCAATGCTTATTCCCACGAATCTTCGCACCCCCCTTCACCCCCAAAAAACCAGACCGCACAAATCCCAATCCCGAAACCAAAGAAAAACAGCAAGAAAACCCACACAGAAAATAAACCCAACATCTAAGCCAAAAACCCCAGAAGATATTCCCAACCCCAGTAAATAAAATACCAGTACACTAAACAATGCATCAATCCCCTTACGCACGCACCCCGTTTTCCCTACCTACCCACCTTCCTACCTACCTACTTGCCAGCTCTGTCTATGTTGCTGACTCTCCCCACCCCCCGCTTATGTCACCCTTCCGCGTACCCATCCGCAGTGCTGACAAGCTGCACGGCCAGCGCAGAGGGGTGCTTACGCTGCATGTCCAGGCCGCGCTCCGAGCATGGGGGGGTGGGTGACGAGCACCTAAACGGTGTGTGTGTAACGACATAAACAGGTGTGTGTATAAGTTTGAGTAGGTGCTGCAGATACGAGGTGGGGTGTGAGTGGGTGGGAGCATGGAAGAGGATTGGGCCGGGTGGGTTGAAGGGGGGTTAGCGTGGATAGGGTTTGTTGTGTGCGGTTCGCTGTGGCCGAAATGGGGGTGGGCCAATCATGGGGTTTTGGGGTGGATGGGGGGATTATCGGAGAGGATGGGCGGGATGGGTTTTTGTTTATCATGATTAGATTGCTTGTTGGGGGGATGGGCTGGGTTGGATTGTGTGATGGAATGTTATGCTTTGGAGGTGGGGTGGGTTAGTGGGATTGTTTAGTATGGAGTGTGTATGTGTGTAGGTTATGTTGATGGAAAAGTAGATACATGGATGCGGTATTTCCAAGTCGGCGAGTTACATGAAGTCAAAAGAGTACATCGGAAAATAAAAAATGCGGTATTCACTCGTCGCCGGTAAGCTATATTCGGATTGAGCGGCGGTTCCGCTTTTTTTATTCTAGGGCATTATTACTTGGTAGCTGGATCGCCTGGTGTTGCCGTGCTACCGGTCTAGACGCGAGGATCATATGTAGGTTATTCTAAGATGATGGGTGATCTTCAATGCTTTGTTCAGTAGAGTGCGTGGCTTTTAATGGGTCTCTTTGCAGGAGCCCTTGAAAAAGGTCCTGTGTAGGCATTGCACTGTGGCTTTTGAGGTACCAATACTCATGTACATGAGTTGCAGTGTGACTCAATGCTGCAAGATGTAGGATGTGCTTTACGGCACACACGAACGCTGGTAACTTTCTTGGAAGACAGGGTCATCGGCCCCTCAGTAGAAGCGTGTTGCCATTCATATGGTAGAACTGAGGTTCTACGTAGCTTTTCTTGCATGCCGCGAAAATCATGGAGAGGACGTTATTGATCCTTCGTGTGTTGGAATAGCTTAGTTTGCTGCAACCAGGATCCGTCCGTTTATCTCCCGCTTGCTTTCGCACGGTAACCTGCATGACAAGCATCTGTGTGTTTAGAAACCCGCTTCGATGATGTAGCGATGAGAAGAAATCTTTGTACCCCCAAGCTGCCGGACGACGAAGGCGGCTTTTCTCCCGAAGCCTTAGCATCTCAGCATGTCAGGCCACCAGCCCCGTATGAGAATCAGGGTTCTTAATTGTAGTGTGCTCTTATGTTGCAGAATTTCGGCAAAACCCAGAAAATAACAATATACCGTGAAGCTTTCGGCATTCTGAAGAACATATTAAGATACCGTGAAGCTTTCGGCATTGCGAAGAACAGTATAGTTGCAAAGCTTAAATACGTAGGTACCTCTCAGGCTGACGGATGGCGGGCAAGGCACCCAAGGAATGACGTACGAAGTTTCCGTAGATGATCAGGAACCAGGAATTGAGCCTCCTTGATTGGTGTCTCGGTCCATTAAGAACTATCGCGATCAACTCCAGAATGTATTTATGACTGTGGCCTAGCATAGGATATGGTATAGCGTTCTCTCCATGCTGTGGTGAGGCAGTCGGTTTACCAACTCACGGAGGGGGCTCCGTAGGCCACGAGTTGAACATTGTAGTATTTGCTCATTTCTATGAACCATGAGTGGCTGCGGCTGTACTTGGTTGACAGGTGTGCCATTGCGTATGCAACGTTACCTTGGGTTTGAGCAGGCGTTTCGATAAGACTAGGAAATAGCGTGGAACGCCTCAGAATCGAGCAAATTAATCGTCCGAGAATACTGTATGTATGATAGACCAAAAATCTGTCCTCGCAACCATCTGCCGACGTGACGCATTGGGATAGTCGAAACAAGTCTATCGAGGCATACGTAGTGGCGTTGGATAGAAGTCGCGCAATGGATGGTACTTCCCATGGCCCCTGAGTATTGACGAATGAAAGCCCGAATGCTTGCATTAGGATAGTGGACAGACAAAAGCAAGATTGCACTAAAGAACACTTTGAAAGTAGTTGGATCTTGATGAATGCGTGTCGTCGTGATAGGGCGACGTCAGACACTATGACGAACGACATGGTTGAATATAGAACAGACAAGTTGATGACCTGTTTTCCCATGACCCAATGAGCACCACCCAATTTGCCCTGATGAAGAGTAATCGTACACCAAACGCCGTACAGACAAAATCAAAGCTGGTGAGACAGGGCTCACAGCACGATGAAAAGGGTATACACAAAAGCAAAGAAACTGCGTATTGGGCGCAGCGCCGCAAACTGGCGGTTAGATGAGTTCATCTCCACCACTTCGTCTTGATTCTTCTACAGCTTGCCAAATGGTGGCTTCTTCAAAGACAGGCCCTCGGCCGTCGCACTTGGTCTTGCCTTTTAAGCGTTCGCATACATCTGTGATATCAACCACGCCCTGCTTGACGAGGGGATGGGTTTGGATCAGGTCCCAGGCTTGTGTGGCGGGAACCTCTTTGCCAATGGATTTATGGCGCGAGGCAGCGTGGTCTTTATCGGCAGCATTCAGTACGCTGCCGTTATTGAGTGGCTGGACATTGTAGTCGTCGTCGTTGCCCTCGTGTTCTTCGTCTGGAAGATGGGCGCCAGGGGAAGGGTAGCTGACTGAGACACGGTGGGATGATGTGGGGGAGTGTCCAGAAGTGGCGCGCAGAATCTCATTTTCGGTGCGGGCACGTTGCAGAGCGAGTTTTAAACGTTCATTGTCGGACTGAAGGGAGTGTGTGCTGTTCTCGAGGGCTGAGAGCTTGGCCTCGAGTTCGCGGACATGTCGCTCTTTGCGTTCACGGAAGGCGCGTTGGCTGCAGCGGCAGATTAGTCAGGATGGCCCCCCTTCAAAAGACGCAAAGAAAAGAGCAAAAAGACGGCGAGTGGCACGTACGCGGCTCGATTCTGGGCCTTTCGGCGGCTCTGTGCAGGCGTGAGGCTCTCCTTCTCTTCGCTGCTGCTGCGGGTGCGGCTGGCGCGGCCGTCGTCGACGTCGCCGCCCAGGCCCGAGTCTACGCTGCCAACAGGCATGGGAGTGTGTGCTACGCCAGCGTCGGGAGAGCCCTGTTGCGGGGTGGGCAGGCCGTGGAAGGTGAAAGCATCGTAGGGAGCTGGGAACAGGCCGGCTTCGAGAGGTTCCTATGCGGCGTCAGAAGATTTTCCTTGGCACCGCTCCCGTCTGCCTGGATGCGGGGTTGGGGTTGGTGGGAGGGCAAAGGTGCAAACCTACAACACTGCTTCTGGCCTCTGCATCCACCCCGTATGCGTTGCTCGACACGCCCATGAATCCATACGGCGGCCCTTGCGGCGGTTGCTGCCCGCCAAAGTACCTGTAGTCCATGGCCTGCAACGCGTCCTGGCAGGAAGCGAGATCGCTGGGGAGGGTGGGCGTGGGCTTGGGCTTTTGTTGGCCGCGCGGGAAAGAAAATAAACTTGGGCGATGGGCGAGTCGATATCAACTATCACTATACTCTCGACCCCAGCAGAGCAAGCAAGCAAGCAAGCAACACCAAGCAGTCAGCCAACACAAGAGGGTCGACTAATAATGTAGCCCGTTGCCAGCTGAGTACGAAGCCCTTATATCACTGCCAGGCGGTTAGGGTAGGGATGGAAGCTTAGATGCTGCACGTGCATTCCCGCTGCACAGGCCCCAACCCCAAAGTGATAGACCGGGGGGCGCATGCAGCTTGGAGTGCGCCCCTCTTCCATCTTCATTCTCACACACCCTGGTCAACAGTCAACGGCGTCCGGCCTGGCTTATGAGCTGCTGCCACTGACAGCCCGCCCAAACTCTCTTTCTCTTGCTCACCCTGCGCCTAGACGCCTGGATGGCGTTGCCTGCATTGCTCTTCCGTGTGCCCCTACTACCTACACTCGAACCATGGTGCCAATGGCATACGTCAGGCCTTGTCCAAGAATGGCCCCCTCATTGTCGTTTTCAAGTCCCATCCTGATCCAGGTCAGCCACCTCCTCCTCAAGCTGCTTCGTTACCAAACTTACGAGGCAGATTCTCTCCTTGCATAACACAGCTTATTCACTTGGTCTAACAACTGAACATGACAGTAACCACTTCGACTACGGAGGTATTTCCTACGCCGATGCAGCTATTCCGTGCCCAATCGGATTTATAGGCGAATTTCGGATATCCTCAACCCTGTCCGACCACTCCAAACCGCTGGAATCTTCCTATAGGTAGCACGCCTATCGCCAGCTCAGCCTTGCCACAGATCAGCATCCCCAATACTTTTCGGCCTCGGACGAAGGCACAGCTCAGTAGTTCACTGCGTTGACCTCCGCTCCTTTCAATGTCCCTACTACCTCCCCCAGTAGTCAGCACTAGCCACAGCCAGAGCTGTCGTGGCTTGCATTAACCCTTCAAGTCTCCATCCCACCGGACCCAAGCTAAAAGAACATCTCACAAAAGTACCAGCTCGTCCCCTTCCCAAACAACACCCAAGAACCTACTCTCCATTCGCCTCCCATTCGCCCTCTCTGACGCGCGTAGTCCCCCCTCTCCAACCCTTGCCCCCCGTACTCCAATAAATTAACCTCTTGCCCCAAAGCCGCACCTAACTCCGCCCTACTCCGTTTCCAACCCACCTATAACCCCCCCCAACTATATCCCCGCCGAGATACACACACGCACACATACAAAAGCAGTCGCACCTACATACATACACACAGCAAGACAAACACCCGCGGTAAATCACCTCTCCCCATCCCTCCCCAACCCGCCCCAAAGACCCTGCATCCCCGCCACACACCCACAGCAAGGCGAAAAAAAGCTTTTGCCGCACACCTCTCTCACTCATCACCTCGCCTCGTCCTCGCCCTCACGAACGGTGAGTGAAAGCACCCGCGCAAAGAATTTCAAGGCCACATGATGCCTTCGCCTTGTTGCTTACTCTTGCTTTGCTTGCCTTCCTGCGCTATGCTGCGACGGGTAAGTGGCAGCGTTTAAGGCATTGGGCGTTGTGTGTTGTTGGGGGCTTTTTAGCCGCGGGAAAGCGATAGGTTGGGGGGGTGAGGCGTGAGGTGTGGTTTTTGGTGGGATTGTGTAGGGAGTGGGGGGAGTGGAGGGCGCTTATGTAGGGTTGTATGTATAGAGGTATGTATGTGGGTATGTAGGTTTGTATATGTTGGTATGTGCGTACAAGGCTTGATGGGTGGGGGTTTGTGCTAGATAGGCTTTGTAGGGCTTGAGGTAGTAAGTACTAGCCAGGTACTATGGGTACTAAATTTGGGTGGGGTTGTGGAGAAGAGGGTGTGGGTTGTAGTACATATACTTAGTGAATCGTACCCGAAGTTTTTAATTTTGTAAACTGCATTGAATGGTTTGTGTATACCACTCAACTTCAAAGACTTACGAGAATTAGTTAAAAGTTGTAGTAAGTAAATGTCACATCACACGACAACACAAGACAAGTCAATTGAAATTGTGAATTTGATTGATTATCATTTTGACTATCATACATTCAAGGAGCTGTAACTATACATGCTCTGGGGTACTAAGGGTAATCATTAAGTCATCGTGAAATCCGGCCGTCTCATTTTCCTCCATGCACCACACGCTTCTGCGCGCGAGTTGCTTAGTGGTAGGTCTGGTTTCCGCCAACGGTCTTGGAGCCGTCAAGGTCGGAGTCAACGCGAGGGTCGAGCTTGTTCAACATGTCGCTGTTGTGGGGGCCAGCAGTCTTGTTGCTGTCTCCTGAGCCAACGTTGGACTTGAGGTTCTGGTTGCCGTGAGTGCCGGTCAAACCAGTGCCAGTGGTGCCGTGTGTGTTGTGGCTACCAGTAAGACCTGTGCCAGTGGTGCCGTGTGTGTTATGGCTACCAGTAAGACCTGATCCAGTGGTGCCGTGTGTGTTATGGCTGCCAGTAAGACCTGATCCAGTGGTACCGTGAGTGCCAGTGGTGCCGTACTGGCCAGCGCCATAGCCTCCTGCACCAGAAGTGTTGCCAGCCGCGCCGTAACGGTCAGAGTCAACGCGGGGATCAGCCTTGTTGGCCATGCGAGAGTCGTGGGGGCCGGTAGGATCACTGTAGCCAGTGGAGCCTCCGGTCAGTCCGCTACCGGTAGTGCCGTGAGTGCCGTGAGTGTTGTGGCTACCAGTCAGACCTGAGCCAGTTGTGCCAGTGTGAGTAGATGAGCCGTACTGTCCAACACCATGACCTCCAGCACCAGCTGTGTTACCAGCTGCACCATAACGATCAGAGTCAACGCGGGGATCAGCCTTGTTGGCGAGGTGAGAATCGTGAGGGCCAGTGGGGTCACTGTAGCCGTGGCTGCCAGTGGTACCGTGGGTACCAGTCAAGCCAGTGCCAGTAGTACCGTGAGTGCCGTGAGTACCAGTGGTTCCGTGAGTACCATGAGTACCGGTCAATCCAGTACCAGTAGTACCAGTGTGAGTTCCGGTGTGAGTGCCAGTGTGGCCTACACCTCCAGCGCTGTGGGTGTTGCCAACTCCACCGACATGGTCAGAGTCAACACGAGGGTCGGCCTTGTTGGCGCTGTGGGAAGAGTGAGGACCAGTGGGGTCATCTGGTATTGTTAATTATATGCTAAAAGGCAGTGATGTTTGGGCGGCAACATACCATGAGTCTTGTCCTTGTGGAGGACGTTGTCGACCTTAGCCTTGATCTTATCCATAGTTCCAGACATGTTGATGATTGATGTGATTTGTTATTGGTTTGGTTTAAGTGTAAAAGTGTGTGAGGTTGAAGTTGTGAGTGAGTTGATGAAGAAAACCAACCAGCCGCCTGCTACCTTCTTATATCCACATGGACAGGCCAGTTCGAGCAGTTACCTACGTCATGCTTATTGTATGGCAACATCAGCAGACTGTTGCACAAACAGCAGCAGCTAGCGAATCCCTGTTCCACGACTGCCTTTGTCTCCAAACGGCACAGCTTGAATTCACACACAAGAATTCTCGAACAGTTGCCTCGATCTGGTCACGTCATAACCGCCAGAATGGATCAATCAAGCGAGGATCAAACAAGCATCCAGAGGCGGCAACTTGGTAGTCCATACAATCTCAGATGTGCACAAGCCATGGCATTCCTTGACACTGGTAGCAGCCAATGCTTGTGGCTGTTCTCCGCAGCCACACGCCCCTTTTACGCGTTATTTTGTCGAATCTAAGCTAAAGGCATCCACTTTGGGCTTCAGCGGGGGTTAGCACGTGGAGTATACTGCGTCATTCTACGGTTTCATGCAGGTGAATGGTGGAGTAGACAAAGCTTAGCTACGACCTCAGATCCTGCTTTGCCCTGCCTTGCATCAGATCCAGCCCACTTGATAGGCAACAAACCCCGATCGACGAGGATCCTCACATCAGCCGGTTAGTCCTGGCTCTGTGGCGGTGTTAAACAGGGCAGCATGGCCGCTGTGGATTCAAACGTGCATCTAGACTGTCACGAATCGGAAGGCTGTTGCCAGTAATTTGTGTAGCCCTGACAACGCGTTCCTAATAATCACGAGATAGGTGGATACTTGCAGAAGCTGCAAGACGTACCGGGATAGTAGAGTGTAAAGCTGGGCCCTGAAATTTGCCATCCTAAACACCCTGTAGAGCTGTGGAGAGCATCGTCACGGTGACGTACCGTGTACCGATTCCAAACAGATTTCCGGGATTGGACATTTACGCGCGTCCTAGAGCTGCCAGAAACTCGTATGTAATGGCAATTGCATGTGTCTCCTGCAGAGAATCGAGATGGCGAGTCTTGGAAGGACCGTTTGCGCTTGTCGTAGTAGTGAATACGTAGGAATGAGGTTCTGCAAATGAAGCTTGGGAGCTTGGGCCACATGACGTAATTATTGTCCATGCCAGCTCCACCCCGCCAACATGGAAATCTATCTTTTGACCATAACGACCTATCTTTGTCCTCTCCAACCTAGAAAAATCATATCCTCGGTCCGATTTATCCGTCTTACCCATGGCAGAACGCGTCTCAAACAAAGTCAAAGCCGTCGCGAAGGAGGACTTTGACCAGGCCAGAGAGCTTGCCAAGGATGCTGTTCGCTCCGCCGCATATCTCTACCCTTTCAAGGTATGAGGCTCTGCTACGCGCAGCTTGAGCGCTGCTGATTGTAGTTCAGGGAATCCTCTACTTCTTCGCCAACCGAACACTATGGAAGCCTCTTGCATCAAAGCTTGTCCCGACAGTTTCCTTGGGCCTCGGTGTGACGGTGTTTATGTTTGCTGTAACCTACGTGCCTCAAGCTGCACTCCTCACCGTTTTCAATGGCCCACTTGCAATCTTTACGACTGTTCTGCTTGTGCTTAGCGAAGCCTCTACAATCTTCTCTGTCCTGAGCAAGAATTTCCTGATCGACGATGCACTGATCGATACCTTTGATGGCACTCTGTTGTGCCGCAATCTCCAGTCGCTCGTGCAAAATGAGCGTCAAGTCAAGTCAGGCCGCGATCCAGTCGGAAAGCTAGGCAAGCTTGTATCAAAGCCATTTGCCAAATTCACGCCCTCGGCTATTATCAGGTACTTTATGTACCTCCCTCTCAATTTCATCCCCGTTGTTGGCACTGTCCTCTTCGTGTTCCTACAGGGGCGCAAGTTTGGACCGACTGCGCACGCCAGATATTTCCAGCTCAAGCAAATGAAGAAACAGGAAAAGGATCAGTTTATCGAGAAACGCAAGGCTGCGTATGCAAGGTTGGTCATTCAGACTTAGTTTCATTATTGAACACGACTAAATTGATTAGCTTCGGTGTCCCAGCAGTATTACTCGAGCTTGTACCCGTTCTCGGTATCTTCTTCTCCTTCACGAATACTGTCGGCGCAGCGTTATGGGCAGCGGATATGGAACAGAACCCGCAAGGTGCAGGAACCACCACTGCGCCAAATCTGCGCAACCAGGCTGAGCGTGCTAGAAAGGAGTTGTGAGGCGACTCACTCTTTCTTCAAGCCACTCACTCGCATAGTTGCTAATGAAGTACTACAAGGAACGATGATGAATTTTCTACACATTATGGGCCAGACGGCAAATATAAATACCCCTGGAAGCCTCCATAGGCAAGAGGCAATCTGCTTGGTTGGCCCTAAGCATACTGTAATGATGGAAGTAATAATGCTGATACGAACTCGAGAAGTCCCATGTACGATAGGCACGATGAAAACAAATATTGCATCTTCATGACCATATGTACTCTATTACAATTGCAAAACACGTATTCGAAGTGCGAAAATTATGATTCAACGATATAGCATCTGCACAACAATCAATTTGAAAAAGTTTCATTAAACATTCATGTCTATCTACAGTCTACTTCATCATCTCATCAACATCATCAAACTTTTAGTTACCCTTCTTGGGAGGCGTACCCTTGGCCAAGCCAAAGCACTTCGCCATTCCAAAGAAGATATCAATACTGTTATACACACCACCAAACATCTCCTGGCAAGGACCCATAGCAAACACAGGGACATCAGTAAGCGAGTGCACACCCTGGTCGTTCTCAACAGGCAGAGTACCATTGAGCATGATACCGCCCTTGCCATCGCTGGGGTTGACATAGTAGTCTGTAGAGCCGTTGGCAGCCTTGGCAGGTGTGCGAGGACCGTCCTTGTGGACGGACCAGTTCTCGCGGCGGTCGGGGTCGGCCATGAGGCCTTGGAACAGGGTGTAGCGGGGGTCCCAGTTGGAGGGGAAGTTGCTGTCCGTGTAGGTCAGGTTGCCGGTGTTGATGTACTGGGAGAGACCGGATTGCTCGTAGACGCCGACGGCGTCGCGCTTCTTGCGGTCGACGTTCTGCGCGGCGAGGTAGTGGGTGTCGACGGAGCCCATGACGTCGAAGCCGTGGCCGTGGTCGGCGGTGACGAGGATGAGGGTCTCCTTGAGGCACGAGGTCTTGTTGAGATGGGCGATGGTGGCTTTGACGGTGTCGTCGAGCTCGAGGAGTTCACCGAGGGCGCGGTCGTAGTCGAGGACGTGCATCATCTTGTCGATGGAGGCGGCCTCGGACATGAGGAACCAACCTTCCTTGCCAGAGCGAGCTTGGAGGATGTCAATGGCCTTGATGGTCATCTCCTTGAGGCCGGGCTGGTCGAGCGCAGGCTTCTTGTCACCGGCAGGAGAGAGAGACTGGTTCAAGTTGGTGCGGTAAACGTTGCGGTCGAGCCACTTGGCCATGTTGGAGACGGTGAAGATACCGAGAGCCTTCTCAGTGTTCTTAGCAGACAGCAGAGCAGTGCGGTTCTGGATGATGGAGTAGTTGGCCTTTTGGAATTCCTGGTAGTAGTCCTTGTCCTGGTAGGTGACGCCACCGAGCGAGGGAGGGTAGAACTGCTCAGCACCACCGCCAAAGATGACATCGATGGGAGCCTTGGTCCAGGTGTAGTTTCGGACACCGTTGAGGAAGGTGTCGACAATAGCAGCGTACTGGCTACGTTGACGGGTATGAGCAACCAAAGCAGCGGGAGTAGCATCAGCAATGTAAGCAGTGGAAACGATACCAATGTGGCCACCAGTGAGGCGGTGGAACATCTCGGCAATGGTCTCGACCTTGGGATCATCAAAAGGATCCTTGCTGGAATCAGCATAGACGTTCAAGCAGTTGACAGTGCTCTTGTGTCCAGTGTTGAGTGCAGCAGCGGAGTTGGCAGAATCAGTAATGAAGCTGTCAATGGAGTGGGTCATCTGGTGACCGAGCACGGGGAACTTGTCCATGGCCATGGTGGACTGGTACTTTCCGTTGATGCTCTTGTGGCCGATCAGGCGGGCGGCCGTGATCATGTTGGTGGTCATACCGTCACCAATGAAGAGAATGATGTTCTTGGCCTTGCGCTCTTCAGCAAGATCGCGAACGAGCCAAGTAGCAACGGTCTTGGAGCCGTTGTTGTAGTTGAGAGTGGCAGTATACTCGCCAGGCTCATAGAGAGCAACACGGCGGTAGGCCTTGGAAGCTACATTGACCACGGATGGCTTCTTGGCATCACGGGCAAAGTAATCTATCTCAATGTCAGCTTTAAGAAATTGTAGGTTGTTGGCACATTACTTACCCTCGTACCATGTGAAGTTCCACTTCTCCAACTTGGGCTCCTCAAGCTTGAAGTACTCTCCAACAGGCTTCGCTGATTTGCCCTTCTTCGCGACTGTGAAGGTGAACTTCTCATCCAGAGGCAGTCCGATGGCCTCTGAGCCGTTTACGGGCTGGTGGACTTCGAGACGAATGTCAAAGTATTGACCAGCCAAGAAGTCAGCCCTGACAACAAATGTTAGCAACAGAGCTTCTGGAGTCACGTAGAAGCTTTGCAGGAGCTTCTACAAGGTCCAATTGCTTACTGATCAGGAGGGAAAACGCAACCTGGAGCTTCGTTAGTTGGTGTTCTCAAGCGACGATATTATAGTGGTCGTACCAAGCGTTGGGCAAGCTCCTAGGCGGCGGAAAGACTGCGCAGATGCAGAGCCCAAGAGGACTGCTGCGGCAGCAATTGAGCAGATGCACTTCATTGCGAACGCGACTGAGAGATTAACTTTGCGTGCAAGGCTCTCGTGAGGTGCGATGAACCAAAAGATTGGGACGCTATGCTCCTTACTTTATATCTGAGCTTGAAGAGCTGCCTGGACCTGCATACCAATGCTCACACTAAGGCGGATATTGCAGCGGCATAGGCGACTGGGGTCCACAAAGAATCCCGCGCAGCATATCTTGTGTGCTGCAGGCGGGTCGGTCAAGTGCCCCTAGCAGTCCGCGTGCAATATCGAGAGCTTCTTACTGATGGAGATGAACGCCCAAGAACCTGGGCCAGTCTCATTTCCGCTGGGCTGGTCTGCGCCACGGTATTGCTGGCATGATTCTTCGACAACGCCGAGCTGCCTGATCGGGAGGTGAGGCACGTTTTTGTAATTGATGGGAGGAATTGAGCACATGTCTTGGCGGCAACGTGAACAGCAACGAGGCTGTGATTCGCTAGTGTATGGCGGCCCTGCCGTGGCGTTTCCCGGCCTCCCCGCTATGTCTTGGCAGTCCGCCTTAGACTCGAGGCATTGCTTCGTACAACATCCTGTGCAGCTTGCAGGGCGTGTTATTGGTTGTCTGCTGTAGTTGTTGGATGAAGTTTTTCTATTAGACTCGCTTCCACCGGCGCGGTATCGGTAGGATTATTTGTAAAGGAACGAAGAGCAATGAACCCATGTTCTCATGTTCTCGGAAGTTCCGCTGGATAGAGTTGATGTATGTCACGTGTTAGGAGGCTGGTTGTTCAGCTTCAGGCCAATGTCACTCTTCAACACAAATGCCAACACCACTACATCCACGCATCGACTTTCATCTCATATGACTTGAGAAATCAAAAGATATACCAGAATCAAACCGCGATCTACAATTAACTGATTCAGATATTAACCATAAAACAGCTCACGTGCCCACTGCGCTGATCGCCCACCACCAAACCCACAACCCCGGATTCATGCACAGCGGGATCGCTACACTGGCGGAACCCATCTTCCACCACGCGCGCACTATCTCGACTACTGCAAGTTTCACAGATCTGGGATCTGAAACTCCGATTCAAAAATGGACATCTATTGGTGATTGACGTCCGTTGGACATCATGGTATTGTCTGAATCGGACCTAGCACGAATGACCGCCGATGGTCACTACGTCACCATTTTTACTCCCTTTCGTTGAAAGAGGCTGGATAGAATAGGTACAAAGGCGTCGGTAGCTTCCAATTGAATTTTCTATTTCATCTTATGCTTTCTCCTACACGCCTCATCGTATCTCACCTACCACGCGTTCTATTTTCTAATCCCAGGGCTTTAAATCGAGCAAAATACCTTCTTGTGCTACCTAAAGTCACGAAACACACGACCCCACGACAATATCAAACGAAAAGTTACAAAAGCTCAAATTTTAAACAAAAACGAGCCAAAATGTCTAAACGAACATCTTATGAGCGCTCTGAACTTGGCCACACAACTACAAAACGAGCAAAGCAGGTCGATGAGAACCTGCCGTACGACGAGCTCCAAGAGCTCCTTGGTGCCCAAGATGAGATAAAAGACGTGAAGACTGTGGCCCATTGGTTTCATCCCAAAGATTTGCGTATACAAGACAACAAAGCCCTCCACCACGCTTCGCAACTTGCTCAAAGCTCGAAAAAGCCTCTGGTTTGTCTGTACGTCAATTGTGCAGCTGACGAATCATGGCATGGTACCAGTCCAGCAAGAGTGGATTTCATGTATGAAGGCCTCAAGATTATGCAGAAAGAGCTGAAAGAACTCAACATACCATTGGTCTTCCTGGAGTGTGAAAACAGGAAGAAGATTGTAGCAACTGCTGTCGAATGGTTCAAAAAGCATAGTGTATCACACGTGTTCAGCAACTTCGAATATGAGATTGACGAATTGCGCCGCGATATTCAGCTCGTCAAGGAAGTTGGCAAGGACATCCAAGTGTCCATCTTCCACGACCAGACAATTGTCGAGCCAGGCACCATGGTGACAGGCAATGGAAAACCCATGAAAGTCTTCACGCCCTACCACAATCAATGGCTAGGAATTATCAGTGAAGAACCCGAACTTCTCGACACTGTCCCTGCACCTGCAGCAAACCCTTCATCGGCCAAAAAGGATCTCAAAGACCTCTTCGACACGCCCGCGCCCCAACCCGCAAAAGACAAGCAATTCGAAAGCGAAGCCGACCGCAAACGCATCCGCAAACTCTGGCCCGCAGGCCACGCCGCCGCATCGAAACGAATGGACGCCTTCCTTAAACAAATCGACAACTACGCCTCCACACGCTCCAACCCCGCCAAAGACTCCACCTCCCGCATGTCCGCCTACTTCTCCGCCGGCATGTTCAGCGTGCGCGAAGCCCTGCAAAAAGTCGCAGACTACAACCACGGCAGCACAAACTTCTCCGAATCCTCCGCCAAACCCGGCGTCTACTCGTGGGTCCGAGAAATCGTTTTTCGAGAACTCTATCGCCAGACTACACTTACTACACCACATACCTCGATGAATCTCCCGCAGAACCTCAAGTTCGATTTTGTCCAGTGGGAAGACGACGAGGAGGGCTGGGAGAAGTGGTACAAGGGCCAGACAGGCGAGCCTTTTATCGATGCGGGGATGCGCCAGTTGAACGCTGAGGCGTATATGCACAACAGGCTGCGGATGAATGTGAGCAGTTACCTGTATTGCAATTTGCTGATTGATTATCGGCGCGGCGAGCGGTATTTTGCGGAGACGCTGATTGATTGGGATTTGTCGAATAATACTCAGGGCTGGGAGCCGAGTTATACGGTGTTTAATCCTGTGAGTCAGGCGGAGAGGAATGATCCTGATGGTGATTATATTCGGAAATGTAAGTCGCAGATCCATCGCGTTGATGTATTGTGAAATGCTAATTTCTGGTTGTTCAGGGGTTCCGGAGTTGAAAGATGTTGAGGGGAAGGCTGTTTTTGCACCATATGAGAGGCTGAGTAAGGAGGAGTTTGAGAAGTTGGGATACCCGAAGCCACATGTTGATTGGAAGCAGACGAAGCAAAGGTGTATGGAGCGGTTTAAGAGGGATATGAGAGATGCTTCTCCTTGAAGAGACTCAATGATTTAACCTAAAGTCAATTCAATGATGTTATCATGTCAAAGCCAAGGTGCATCCATGCGTATGCTGATAAGGATTGGCAGGTGTATAGTTGTTCCGTACTACCTCTTGCGGTCATATGAGTATAACAAATTCTAGTACAGGATTCGAGTATTTCCAAAAGAAATTCAAAGACAGGTCGAGAAAAGCGCCAGTGCGACGTGCATAACCTTTGTAACGTTCCATAGCTATGCAGTGACAGACATAGCCATGATGTTGTTCTTGTTTTGGTGTCACGCCAATAAGAGCGACTTCCGTTAAATTAAACTTGCCAACATGTGCCCAAAAGCCGAGCATGTGGGTTGCTAAAACCCCTTCATGATGGCGATGGCAGAATTGGGGTATCCGAAGAACATCTGGGTATTGTGGAAGATCTTCAAGGCTATCTAGGTTTCGCCTAGGTTGGATAACGCGACCAGACTCGTTGTCTGCGAGATAATCTCGAACAATATTGTTATAATCGGCGATAACGTGAGCATCATCTCTCTCCAGGCCAGTAGGGTCATCACAGGGATCGCGCAAAATGCAAAATTCTCCACGTTCGTCGCAGGTGTAGAAATAAACGAGTACGTAAAGTGTTTCAGGGGGAATCATGTACATAAGCCCAGGATGATTGTGATGCTTCCAGCCCAACCAACTCCACGATGGGAAGTCAGGGCGTCGATCTAATAGGTTCGTTCCATGTACAGCATCAGATATATGATTCGCGGGAAGGCTATAGAGTAAGCTCCGAGCAAACAGTCGCAAAGGTAGGCCCCAGTGAAACTTTCCAAAGTATCCAGATAATCTTGCGAGGATACCGGAGAATGCATTGAGAGCATCGCTATCATAAGTGAGTGTCCGTGCGATATACATCCGAAGCAGATGAAAATAGCGTCGCTCCCATTGGGTTTCAGATTGTTGTTTTGTGAGATCCTCTGATAATGGCTTGTGTAAGTATCCACAAAGCGATATACTGTTCTTTGGCTCCAAGGGAATTGGTTCATTTCGGTCATCCCCAGCGCAGAAACTTTCTGGTCCAAGGCCTTCTGGACAATAAAAGAATGCCTCTTCTGTTGTAAAGACAAGAATTCGTGTCGATAAAGCAAGCTCCTGGTAAGTCCCTAATAGTTTAGTTTTTTTCGTCCATGCAAACTCCGGTCGATCTTGTACTCACAGCCTCGCGTAAACCATTCAGACTTCGCCAAGATTGTAGCCAACCGGTCACATGAATCTAATGGTAATATGGAATAAGTCATTCCATCCATGCTCAAACTCAATTGATTCGATACAATTGGACTCGATACTCGTGGAAGACCGCCGAGATGGGCAACATGAGAGAAGCTGTTATTTATATGTCGATGGCCATATGGAGCAGATACTAGGGTAACGTAGGCATTTGCGTATATTTGGTCCATGTTCTGTATTTGCCGATGTTTGCTCTTTACATCATCCTGAATGATACAGAGGCGATCTATCCAAGCATATGAAATGTTAAATCTTCTGCAAACGTCAAACAAATCCAAAATGATCTGGTCCACTTCATTGCCGAATTGCCGAAGTGAATTGGGCTTCTCTAAAACAGTGACATTCTGCCGTGTTAGGCAGAATTGTCTTGTTGACAACCAAGAATAGCTGAGAGCTGCATATCGTACATTTCCAGCCTTCTTCGCAACACAATAGCCGTGTATATCGATATATCGCATGTCAGGTATGTCCCGCGAAGATCTATCGACATGGTCATGATGATGGTCGTTATCACACCTTTGCAGGTAGGTCGAGAACAAGTCGAAATCGACCGTACTTGCAACATTGCGTACTGAAATGCCCCGATGCATCTTAATGCCTCCATAATCGGACCTCAATGTAAGCCGGTTATGAAAACGCAAATGGGCAGAACATCCACCTTCCTCGCTGGGAAATAAATCAACCCAAACGGCATTTTTGGGTTGCCCTTCATGGAAATTGATCTATCGAAGGTTTAGACTGATTTTTGTCATCTGTGCCAAACATGCGACTTAAGGACGAACTTACTTGTCGATAATCATGCTCTGGAATGCTCTCATGCATTACTATAAATGCAGTCACGGGCCCATTGTTATCCAGCCTCTTCATCAATTGCATACGAAGATTTTTCACAGTGTTACAGAATGTACAAGCAAGACCCTTGTCGTCACCAATAAGCCAAAATTGCTTTGGATGATCTGCTAGAAGCTGCACTTTCTCAGGAGCCCCCGGGATAGTCTCATATAGATGCCATGGTACAGTATCTTCGACAGACTTGAAAAAGTAATCTTCGCCCAGAATTTCCTCTTCAGCATCCTCATAGTCTTTCCATATGTACTTGCCCTTGTACCAATAACGGCATGAGACATCGCGCGAGTACATCCGCGTCCGTTTGAAATCAAATCTTGAACAGCCTACACAGAGTTTGTCACGATGCATTCTCAGCAAGCGTTCATGGACAATCCTGTTGGCTTTTTTCAATTTAGCCTCGCTGCGTTCCGACCCATTCATTTCAGCGACATCGACTTTGTATCGCAGGTATTGAGGAATGCTCGTCGCATTGTGTGTTGATTCCGCCATCGTATGTGCCGCGAGGAGAGTATATTGCAGGTACTTTGACGTTGTTTGGCGTTGGAATTTGAGGTTCAAAGCAACGTTCAGAGGGAAAGAGCTGCTGTACAGCCTTGCACGTGAGCTGACATGGAGGCAACTAACACATGCATATGCAACCTTATCACTCCACAAATGGACAAAACATGGGGTAAGCTGAGTATTACGGCATTAAAAAGTGATCGTGTGCGAATGACATGAGACGATTGTATTGGACCCATGCTCACAGCTTTGGCGCGGACTTTGGCTTTGCTGTCTTTTGTTTGACTACTATATCGCCTTGGAGTTGCTCCTTTTCAGTTTCCTGAACGAGCGGTACGTCATCCCCAGCCTCCCGACGAATCAAGGCTGCCTTCCCCTTCACTAATTGTACAAGCATATAATTCGTTAAACATCTGATACCCAATTCTTCGCCTCTCTTGACAATCCATCCATTGATGTAGTCAATCTCGGTTTGCCGGCCAGCTCTAGTATCTGCCAACATACTGCTAATATTGTCCCGTGTTTTGTTAGCAATGCCCACGACGATAGTTTCAAGACGACCTGGGTCGAAACGAGACTCCACATTAGGGATGTATTGAAGCTCAGGAAGAGACCGAATAACAAGGGATATTTCAGAAAGTAGAAGGCGCATTGTCCGGGTAAGGGCAAAGTTGTAAAGTATGGAGCCATTACGACCATCAAGGAGTACAGTCAAAGGATTGATTATACAATTTGCAGCCAACTTTTCAAGTTGCATTTGCAACAAATCAGGCGGAGAGAAGGATGCTGCACCGAGCACAGGGGTGCGTAAAAGCGTACGTAAGAGGTACCTTTGATTTGGCGTCCACTGAAATCCTGTTGATGTAGGGGCTGCGTATTCAGGATTGAGGTCCTCAGGAGGCGGAACTTGGCTAGAAGGTGAGCGCCCTGGACCCTGTCCCAAAATGAACTTGGCAGTGGGTTCGTATGGTGCATCTGGATTGCGATCCCGTTCGTGTGGCATAATGCCCAATAATAAGGTACCAAATCCAGCGTGGGTAGTTGTAAAGGACTCGCCTGATGCATTATTCAGACCGTGGGAGTTTATACCAAGCATGTAGTATGGTCGAGTTGCAGGGTCAGGAAAGATTTCTCTGTTCACTTCCTCGACTGTGCCCATGCCGTTCTGCAAGAACAGAATGACTGAATCTTTGTGTAGTCTATGTTTCACTGAAGATAGAGCAGACAAAACGTGTGGCGCCTTGTGGCATATAATCAGAGAACTGATTGGCTCTGTAGACTCCCCTGAAAAGATTCGAGACGATTTGTCTTCAGCTTTAGTTGCTCCCTCGGTGGGCTCTGAGGACATGCCTACTTCCTTTCCATGGGACCGTATGCGCGGCAGAGCAATCTCGGCGTCATATCCATCGCGAACTTCAACATCGCCATCAGTGACTAGCTTGAGTTTTTGTGGTGAGTTTTCCCATTGGTTGCGTTTGTCCCAATATGAAAAGATGAGTGACACTGGCGGTGGATTGGGTATACCACGAATTGCATGCGCGATAAAAGTGCCCACGTTGCCAATGCCCATAACATGTATCCGGCGATCCATGACTGGCTTTGTGCGATAGAAATCTGCGGCGTTGCGAGAGGGTTGGAATCGAGTTGCTTCAGTATCGAGGCGGAATGGCTCGTCGTCGTCGTCTTTTGCCTTATTTAAACTCTCTTCCTTTTGAGATCCTTTGAAATGTTTCCAGCTATTCATGAAGCTCCGTATGTGAGGATAAGCCACCCGGCTGGCGCAATTGCTACCGGAGCTGCATCGAGGATATATGTGCGGTATCCGAGGCCGAAGCCTGAATATGTAGTGTGGCGGCGAGAGGAAAGACAGTTTGAATCTCTCTTGAAGTCAGATGGATACGTAGCGCAAGTTCATACACTTGAATTGGCGATGTTGGCATAAAGTTGATCGCAAAGTGAATGACGCTATTGCCTTCGAAGTTGATGCGGAGCTAAGTGCGGCGAAACGCTCGGTCCGCAACATTTTTTGGAAACCCCAGCTTCAGTTTCTCCAACCACAACTTTACATCAATTCCAACGCCAACTACTTACGCTCGCTACCATAAAGGAAACCAACCTCAGAGCGTCAAGCAATATCGCCGTCTGGAAGCGCATAAAGATAACTACGATGGACCCGAAAATCGATCTCCCCGATCTGGTGGAGGACCTCGAAGTCAACATCGACGAACTTACCGAAACCCTGTCGCCGCTGCTAGAGACCTCACTTAGCACCAGCGCATCCTCCTTGCCCCTCCTCGACAAAGCAAAACTCTACGTTCTCGCCGCATACTCGATCGAATCACTCCTATACTCCACCCTCTCAGCCTCCGGCGTCAACGCAAAAGAGCATGCCGTCTTCCGTGAATTAGGACGACTAAAGGGCTACTTTGGCAAAATCAAAGAAATTGAAGAAAGAGACACATCCCAACAACCCAAGCAAAAACTCGACGTCGGCGCAGCAGCACGCTTCATCCGCCACGGCCTCGCAGGCAACGAAAAATACGACCTCGAAAGAGCAGAGCGCATGGCCAAAGAACGCGCAAGAGCAAAACTCAAAGCCGCCAAAATCAACAAGAAATTCAACGACGCCGGCGAAGAAGTCTCCACCCCCAAGAAACGCCCCGCCGAAGAACAAACCCCCGAACCTCCACGCGGAGACGAGGAGGAATTCAGCGACACAGAGCTCATAGAAGGCTTCGAAGACCCGCAATCCCACACAACCAAGAAACAAAAACTCTCCTCACCCCACCAAGCGTCAGGCCCCTCTCTTGAAACCCCAGATCCCACAAAGAAGCCCGATAAACGCAGCAAAAAGACCAAGAACAAAGCTTCAGATACATCTGAGCCCGAGCCCGAAGCAGAAGCAGAGCACGACGTATCCACAGATCAAAACAAGAAAAAGCGCAAGAAGAGCAGTAAAAAGGATAAAAAGACCGCAGATGCAGCTGGAGTGCAAGCACAAGGAAATGGAGTTACCCCAGAGCAGTCGAAAAAGGGGAAAGGAAAGCCTAAGAAAAAGTGAACTTGAATACTGCTCCTCGTCCGGGTTTCAAAGTATGGAGTTAAGGGGGAACAGGGGAATAAGGCAAATAATATTGCATTCTAGGGTGTTTTGCATATTGCATTCTAGGGTGTACTTTGTAAATACATTACACGAAGAAGGTTCAGGTGGAGATGGAGATGGAGATTGGGATGTAAATATCCACCCATCATGACCGAAACAGAAAAGGAACTTAATCAAATAAAAGCATCCAATAATTCCATTATACTTCCATTCCATTCAGTGTATCTACCTTTCCTATTCCCCTCCTTCCCTCCTTCCCTATCTTCCATCCCACAACCACAACCAAAACCACAAACACAACCACACCGCGTGGCGAGATACCACCAAAAACATGTACCCAGATAAACTACTATACATTAAGAAGCTAGCGTTGCTGATGGCATGGAACGACTACTTCTTTGGAATATTTCCCTTTTGTTCTTTCCTAATCATTCCAGAGCGACTGTCCTACGTTTCCACCATCCATGCATCCTACGTGTGTACCAAAAAAAGAGAGAAAGAAAGGAAAAAAAAAAGGACAATAGATATAGCTGCCATTACTCCTGGTATCTACCGGCTGGATTGGTCCCGTTTGCAAAAACAACAAGTAGGAAAAGGGAAACAAAATCAAGTACGCCTGTGCAAATAATGCTTCGCAGAAAATGATGTTGTAACGATATAGAATCGATATAATAGTTGTTTATACCCGACCAGGATATGTAAACTGCATATATCCGTCATCGACTTTAATCAAATCCACCAGGGATCTTCAGACTCAACCGATCGTCCTTCTTCCTCGGAGCTAGAGTCGGAGGATTTGATTGTGATCGCTTTCGGTCAATCGCTGGTCTGTCCGCAACAGCTCGAACTTCCAAGCTTTTTCGCACTTCATTATGTAATTGCGCCTCCACATCCTTCTCAATCTTCTTCTCTTCTTCTTGACTCAGTGTTTTTGGGCTCTCCGCATCGGGTTCACTGGAGATGACGGTTTTGCCGATAGATACGCGTTTGGGCTGATCCTCGCCCTTTGACTGAAACGGATCTTCCTCGCTCTTGCGATCGGCTACAGGTCCATCAACGGATATATCGACAGGCTCAAGCGATATTTCGCCTTCCTCGCTCGCTCTTGCTTCCTCGGATTTGGACACGCCGTTTGCGAACGTTGGACTGCGAGGACTGTCTCGGAGTGGAATGAAACTTGGTATCACACCGCCACCAACTCTTGTCCAGAACATGCGTTCTCGCAGCCTCACACTTTCTTCCCAAGCGGCCTTTTTCTCCTCCTCCGTCTCTGCTCTCCAATGACCTGCTGCAACCATTCGCAAGAAACCGATGTAATCACATGTCGCACGAATACGACCAAGACACCAGTCACACAAAGGGTAACGTTGGGAGTCTTCTGTGTCTGCCGGCTTGAAACGGAATTTTCTTGCGTACGCATCGCCTTTCCTGGTTTCACCGCAAAGCGAGCAAGGCAATATTGGTGCTCGAAGATAGCTCGTAGCAGGCGTTGGATTCGGCTCCACGACCAAAGATCCTGATGTGATGCTGTTCAGAACAGTCCTTCGTGCCATCCAAGATAAACCAGGCGCAATATCCAGACGTAATGTTGGCTCAATGTCTTCGGATAATGCACGCTTGTAGAATTTTTCTTCCTTGAGGTTTGGCATTCCTGCACCCCCTACAGCATCCCGCGGCGAAGAGTTTCCAGCTGACGTTGGTGACTTGACCGAGCCTGGGAGTGAGGTAGTAGAGCTGTTGGTCAGTGATCCTAGTCCTAGCACGTTGAGACTACCGTAGTTCCCGCTCGATGCACGACTTGCTGGGGCGGAAGAGCGGGAGATCTTCAACATGTCTTGGAATTCCTTGACTGCAGTGAGGTCAGATCGTAGCACTGGTTGGATGAGATGCGAGAAGTGCAGTGGATGGTCGGGTGTGAAGTCGTCGGTCCCTGGGGTGTTGGGCGTGAGATTGACAGCCTCGAGTAATTTACTCATCTTGTCCACAGGCGTAATACCGGGTGTTGACGGAGCGGTGGTTGTCGCAAAGGTATTGCTTTCGTTGTCTTCGCTGTGCATCTTTTCCACTACTCCCTTCAAATCCATCAGTTGTTCTTGGAGGGATTGCTGGAGTACTTCAGCGTCGGCGAGTTGTTGTTTGTAGTGTTCGCCACGTTTTTCTGAAGCTTCGGTCTCTTTGCGTGCAGCTGCAACCATCTACGATCTGTTAGTAGGTTCCAGGCGATATCACTACTGGCCTACTCACCACATTAGCCTCTTCGAATAGCGCAGCCGTCAAAGCCTCGACTTCGCCGTCGGTCTTCCGCTTCGACGTTTCTGCAGCTATTCGACGATTGCGTTCTTCTTGAACGTCTGATGTGTATTGCTTTTCCATCTTGTCGTAAATCTGCTTGTCCACCAATAAGCCCTTTGAGATCTTTTCTTCATGCTCCTTGACCTGGGCTTCGAGGCGTGCAAGTTTCTCTCGTGCAGCTTCCAGCTCATGTCGCGTTTGCTGCAGCGAGTCGTCCAACATGGTGGAGTGATTGATAGCATTAATTAGCTTGGTGCTGAGCATCGAGACTTCTTGGCCAAGATCAGGCTGCTGGGAGTCGTTTGATGGTTGCCGCGAGATTGGCTGTGGAGTTGCCGAGCGTGGGTCGGGGATAGTGTTCATGCCGTCGCTTTCGTTGTAGTAATGGGCGTGTGACTGAGCAGGCTTGAGTTGGGGAACGGATATTGAGCGTGTGACCTCTCTAGCGGGCATGGGTGATAAGGAGCGGAGGCGTGAGGGGGTCATGCTGCCAGGACCGTGGTTGACCCACGGCGCAGTACTGTGGGCTATGAATCTGTATGGTGGTTTCGTCAGCAGTGTTGTGAGGCGGAAGCGGAGGGTCCTAAGCGCTTGGGGATTGCGCCTCCCTCAACAAGATGACGACGTACGCAAATTCCGACATTGTGCTCTACAATTCAATGGAGGGGGAAGTTTGTGGGTCCAATGGTTGCCAGTCTCCCAAGGACGGCGAGCAATGTCGAGGAGGAGAGAGCAGGCGGCAAGCAGCCAGTCGATGGGGGCTGTCGGTCGGGGACAAAGGAGTGACGATGGTCGATCAGGACCAGGGGCGGAGGGAACCTGTCGAGCGTCTACAACCGCGAACACATTGGGAAGTTTGCCCAACAGCAACAACAACAATGTTTGGGCAGTTGAAAGAGGCCAGTGAGACAAGAGACAAGAGACGACAGAGGACAAGTGACGCGAGAGGCCGACGGAACGACATACCAGATGGGAAGGTCGGTCAATGGTTTAAGGCAGGACCGACTCTGCGGTCGGCGTCAACGCTCAGACCATCCGGCGGCTCACGCAGCATGACTGAGCCACGACGCCGCCAGAACAAGCCTTGCTCTGGACCCCTCGCCTGCAAGGCCTGGATCTCAAAATATATAAAAAACTACGCGAAAAGGAATGCATGTCGTGGTGAGCTGACTGTTTTGATTTTCAGCTTGGCTATTGATTTTCAATTGGCACTGCGCGCTGTCCTGCTGTACCATTGTAGCCTCCTTCTCCTCGGCATGTTCCTCGAACAGAACCGCCCCAATGCTTTAACCAAAAACCAAGACACCCAACTCCACTGACATCATTGTACTTGTCTACCATCAACGCTAAAACCATCAACACCTTCATGAGGCTTGAACAATTTCAAATGACGTAGTTTGATTGTTTCATCAATTTCGCAATCTACTAAAAGCTAAATGGTACTTACTCACATTCGCTGTCTTAATAATCGCTGCTATTGCACAGGTGCCTCTACTCGCGCGCTAGAGAATCTTGCCGTGTGCTGTCTATGCCCTAAGCATGGATCCATGGAAAAGAAAACATCACCATGGCGACTCGAGATCGCATTGCGAGTCCTTCAGGGGCAGTTTCCAAATCGCTTCACTGCATCCTCAAAGCCTTGTCAGACAAAGTGGCTGTGTCGTCTCTGTGTGGTACACAGTGGTTTCACATATTTCCATCACTCTGGTAGACATCACGAGCATTTGTCGTACCAGCTCACCACAGTTACATGTGACACAGTTGCAAAAGATATTCCATGTTTAAAATTTTCATCCGGCGACGAGTAGGGAATGCACTCGACCACTGACCGCAAAACGACTTCCTGTAACTTACATCCCCAAGTAGACTTCACTGGAACGCGACAAAAGAAATGACAGACATTATCAGGGGGTGAAGCCACCTCCACGACCAACAAGGTCGGAAATGGCCGCCCACAAGACCAAATCGAGTCAACTTTGGGAGCTCAGCCGTAAAAAAAACACTCAGACACTCCCTTCCCTGCAACCCGTACCCAAATCTTGACGGTTCGAGAAAAAGCCATTGTACATGAGCTTGCAACCTAAGTCGTACCGGCCGTTAATCCATATTTTTGCCATTCTTGTCCTTGATTTCAGCAAGCTAGCAAAATCGCTAATGATCAAACTTGACGCCTCGGGTTTCGCCGGCGACTCGAGGCCAAGCAAGATGCATCCGGTCGTCGTCAAATAGGAAGCGCGGTCGTCGTGGTCGTTACAAATGGCCGCGCAACGTTACTCAAGTAACAAACAGCTAGAGAAATTATTGGTGTACACATGTCGAAAAAAAAAGTGTCTGGGTCGGGGTAGGAGCGGTAACTAAGTAGGCCGGGGCTCGAGATCGGAAAGCTGGCTCGTCGTCGGACTCGTCGAGGGCTTCGTGTGGTGCCATCGTCTAGCGACGCCCAAACCTGCTGCAAAAATGTTGGTATATGTAAATAAGTATGGAGGATCATGACTGCTCTAGGGTTTCTTGAAGCGAGATGCCACAGGTTTGCTGCCGCCAAGGCTAGGAACGTACTTTTGTTTCTTCTCTGCGGGTTTCAAGATCTGGATAATATGTCAGCCATCTGTAGAGAGTTGTGCGTATACATATACATACTTGGAATGAGCAGAGCAAGCTCTCATCAACGCTCATCATTGCACCTGCATTGTCGAACTCACCACAGTAGTTTGGTGCACTGAACAATGTGACGAGCTGGCGCTTCGAGAAGAACTCGTAACCATCTTCCACAACCTGATGAGCACGGCAGATAAGGTCCATGTCGTGCTTCTGGAGGAATCGAGATACTACATCTGGGCCAAATGTGAAGCTGACACCTCTGTCGTTCTCGCTCCATCCAGTGATATCCTTATCGGGATCAGACCAGAGCAGATCGCAAAGAAGACCACAGTCGGGAATCTATTACTGTTAGCGCTTGCTCTTTCCCAGGTTTACCCGGCCTGCATAATTGGTAGGATATTAGCCGGGATAACTTACATCAGTTGGTCGCATGACGCGCCTGATCTGCTCCATCGAGTTCAGATCGGGGCTGAGTCCACCATGCATGGTGAAGATCTTCTCGTCGATAATGGCGGCAATTGGGAGGCAGTTGAAGCAATCGGTAAAGGTCTTCCACAGCTTGATGTTGTATCGTCGCTTGCACTCATCGTAGAATCCGTAGATGCGGTTGATCGACGCGCACTCGTGGTTGCCGCGCAACACGAAGAAGTTCTCGGGGTACTTGATCTTGTAGGCGAGAAGCAGGCAGATGGTCTCGAGCGATTGCTTGCCACGATCGACGTAGTCACCAAGGAAGAGATAGTTAGCCTCAGGTGGGAAACCACCATACTCGAACAGTCGGAGCAAATCGTAGTATTGTCCGTGAATATCACCGCAAATCTGTCGATTATTAATGACAATGCTCTTCCCAAACTGGCAGAGCAAAGAAAAATCTGCGTACCTTTATGGGTGCCTCGAGCTCGAGCAGGATTGGCTGTGAGATGAAGATTTCTCGCGCCTTGGTGCACAGATAACGAATCTCAGTCTCCAACAACTGGACTTGCTTGCCAGGCCTGCTGCCTCTGACTTCGAGAAGTCTATCTATGATAGAATCCAAATCCACCTCGTTTTCCGCCATAGCTATGTCTTGCTATTGGCCTGTTTTTGTGTGTGGATTACAGTAATGGGAGCAAGGGAGAACCTCGCGCGGATGGAGGGGGAGAGCGTGCGCGTCTACGTACAGCCACTACCTATTCTGAATGAGATGTTAGCAAAGTGTATTGAGTGGTGGATAAGACACGGAGGGTGAGGAGATGGGTGCAAGGCCAGAGAGGCACCACGAGCGTGAGCCCTGGTGCATGGCAATGAAGCACACGCAAAAGAACAGCGGATGCAGCAGAAGAACAGGCCAGTCATACCTCTGGTGTCAATGAGTCGGCCTAAACGGGTGGCTGCTAGTCGTCGACAATACGCGGTCGGGAGAATGGCTCGAAGCCCCTCAGAGTTGCCTGACGGCGATAGTGTAGAGGAGTGACGCGACGGGGGCAGCAGGGACAGGATGCGCTCGTCGATTGGTGCACGTTAGCTGGCGAGTGCTTGTGCGGGCTGCGCGGTGGGCAGTGGACTGCGCGAGCTGGAGCGGGGCGCGAGGCGTTGTTGTGGCCGGAGCCTTTGGAGTGGGATGCTGAGAGTGACTTCACCGCCTGCTATAGCGGGGGGAAACGGCTCAGACGGCGAGATGGGCAGCTGGATGGGCTATCAGTAGGCTCGGTGCTGGAATACAGCGGGCTGAGGGCGAGTGCAGATGCGTTGAAGTCGTCGGCTGGGACGTGTTGCGAGTTGCAGAGGGTTGCAGCGCTTGAGTTTTGTGAGGTTTCGTACTGCAACCAAGGGCACACCAGTTAGCTTGGCAAGAACAACAGAAGCTAGTCCCCGTTTAGACGCGCGGCCGGTGACAGATGAGGAACTGAAGCATACTTGGTACCTACACTGGATTCGAGGGCCCTTTGCTGATTGCTGGCGGATGCTGGCGAAAAAGGACTCGATTTGAGACGCAAACTTGCCGCGGTGCAGCCCCGTCTGAACAGTAAGACTTTTGCCGCTATGTCGACCTGCCAGGCGCTAACAAAGCCCACTGTTCATCCTCGTGCTCCGCGCCCTCATTACAAAACACACTTTCTACCCAACCTTTTCCCACCCATCCTAGCTCGCAGCCCTGTGGACCACCGCATTGGCTGCGGCCACTTGCTTTTGCCATCTTGGCCGTCTTGGTTCTGCCCTGTCGTCTGCGACTACATGCCAAGTCATCAGAACCCTCGTACACTCCCATGGCCTCCACTGCCAGTTCTAGGCTCGGATGTCGGCCATGAAACAAACTGCACAGCCCCGATCCAGACTGCACATCACCCTATGCAAAAAAGACACATTGACTCAAACTCGCCTGCTTCAGCCGAGTCATCGACTTCGCCGTGGACAAACATGACATGGCAAACTGTACATGACGTGTCACGTGCTGTGCTGCCGTTTTCTATCATGGTTGCCAGCACTGCATTGCATACTTGGTTTAGCATCACACTTGAAACATATAACTGCCTTTGTATTGATGTGTGCATCTACCAGGATTCCACCTTTTGCTGTGCTTCATTATGCAAGTAGGTGAACCAACGTCTCCGTCTTCTTCAACTTTGGCCCTTCCCATAGAGAAATGAACCGTCTGTATGTATGAAACCGAGAACATGGCCGTTGAATCGTCGCTCAAAGTCTGCAAGGTACATCTACGGTGCCTGGAAATGGATATGATACAGAAACTCGCAAAACAAAACCTGTATGCTGCACAAAGAAATGCTGGCGCAGCCACCCTTTTGGAAAAGATGCAATAGTGCCACCAACGAAAGTAGGAAACATTAAGAGAGAATTTGGCCGTAGCATTACAGTGAGCGTAGAGGTTGCGGCGCTCTCGAAATCGACACCAAGCCCAACGCCATGCAATACAGAGTCAAAAGAGTAAAAACAAATGCGCCAGAGAATAAAGACAAAGAGTGCAAATAGCGCTAAAGGCAAAAAAGAAATCTTTTGGGTATCGCAAACGCAAAGAGAGTCGAGGGTAAAAGTTCAACCAAGCGTTCGGCCACCAGAAACGATCCCCTGGCTAGGGGTTCGAGGGCCGGTCGGTCGAACAGTGGGGGAGTGATACCCGCGGTCAGAGGGAAAGCTGGTCACCGATGTCGTGTCCCAGTTATCATCCCCGAGAGCACTCAGCCAGGAGTCACCAAAGTCCTGTCTGAGAGCTTCCATCTTCTTCTTGTAGAGTTCATTGCTGACGTCAATATCAGCTTCTTGAGGTTCGGGCCCTTTGCTCGCAGTTGTGGTGTCAATAGGAGGTAGCTGTTGGTGGATGGTGTGCGTCTCGTCTGTGACAGCACGTTCATCTTGAATTGTCTTCTTCACAGGATCGCCAGCCAATGATCCTTTGCGAGGTTCTTCAAAGCGGAGTTTGTCCTTGTCTGATATATCAGCAGCAGGCTTCAACACTCTCGGTGCTTCACCAGTGGGCATATTGTCATACGCCATGCCAGTAAGGCCCGATGCAGTTTGTTGACGAAGAGTGTCGTTTTGAGAAAGCTCGACAATCCTGCGCTTAGGGCCCTTCTTCTTCTTCTGCGAGCCTTGGCCACTGCGTCCACTTTTAGTGCGATGTAGTGAACTCGTTCGTTTCAGTACTTCAGGCGGCTCGATTGGCGAATCGATAGCCTTGACTACCTTTGGAGGCACATGTGGCGGAGGTGATACATCGTCTTCAGGGGGTGGTTTGACAACGGGTACCCCTGGGACCTCAGGTACTCTGTCAACAAGCTGCTTCTTCTCAGCGGTGCTGGGGCCAGTAGAGTCAATCACAATGTCTTCGTGATACCCTGGTGTCTTGCGGAACAGATTGAAAATGGTGACACGGTATGCAGAGTGAGTTTTGCAGAATGGGTTACGATGCACATATATCTCCGCAAGTTCAGGTACACCGGTCAGTCTGGCAATCTCAGTGGGATCAGTCAGTCTGTTGTCCCGGAAATCAACACGTTCGAGAGAGAACAAACGCTCCACGCCAGCAAGTGATGAGAGACGGTTAGAACGGAGATTGAGAGTATTGATGGCAGGTAAAGGACTGCGCCCGAGGGAGTGAAGACTTTCAATCATACAGTTGGAAAGATTGAGGGCACGGAGACAGGTTAGTGTGGCAAGGCTATCCGGGATCTCAGTGAAGAGATTGGTAGACAAATCGAGAGACTGCAAGGTATTTGCCAGGGGTGCGAGACTGGTTGCTGGAATGTGAGTAAGAGCGTTGTCAGCCAGACTGAGATGTCTGAGGAATCGCCACTTCGTCGATGGGAGCCAGCCCAATGACAAAAGGTTGGAGGAACTGCCACGTGGTGTAGTAGACCGAACGCTAGAGCCTGAGCTGCCAGAAGAACGGCGGATATTGGGGGCACTGGTTCGGTTGTAGACATGCGAGGAGCCGTGACGCGAACTCGAGGGACGGGTTGGGGATGTGCTTCGCTGGCGGTGAGAAGGAGGTGGCTTGATAGCAGGATCGCGCCCACTTCCCATGGTTCTTGGGCTTGAGCTATGCTTGCTGAGTGCTGGTGGGGATAGAGGAGGAGAGTCCGAACGGGCGAGCTGTGCATGCTTGGGGCCTGGACTTGCGGCAGACCAGGGGGCAGAAGGGGAAGAGGGTGCTTTGGCAGATCTCCGGCGACGCTTGTCAATATCGTCGAGGACAATGTTGATAAGGATGTCAGCTGGGTCGTCTACGCCTGCTCGCTTCACAGTAAGACTGCGTAGGTTCTCTGCCAATCGATCCCAGCCGTAGAACTGACGGAAGTCTATGTCGTATATTTCAAGGGCAGTAACGTTCTTGAAGGCAAAGAGAGGCACAGCGGTGTCGAAAGGAAACTCTTCGTACCCTGCAATCAGACGGGCCTTATGATCTGGGGCAAGTCGGAGACAGGGGATCTTGGTAAAAGCAGAGTATAAATACCGCAAGTCTTCCTGAAGCTGTGCCTTTTGCTTTTCTGCCTTGGCCAAACTGTTGGAACCGATGCGGAGAGACGACCACAATGACGACATGCCTGACATGACACTACGAACGCTGGAGACTGAGTGGATGGAGTCACGGTCGGAGGCCTTTTGCTTGTTCCGCTGGGCGCTGCTGAGGAACGAGACATAGTTGGTGGGCGATGCATCCGTGTGAATATTTTCCAGGCGAACATTCATGGGGCCCACAGGTATGCCTAGATCTTCGAAGCGCGATAGCAGGTAGAATAGATGGTGTGGTGTCAGTGTGAGTTTCGCGGGCCGGATTGTCTGTGACGTGAACGTGAGGGAGGGGAGAGAAAGCGCTGCTGCCCAGACGGTCGACGAAGAGGAGGGGGCATTCGCAGTGCCCGGGGGCGATGTAGGAGAGGTGGCTGTGGCCTGGCCATGAGTAGATCCGCGTCGTTGAAGTTGGAGGGCATTTGCAAGTGCCTTTTCATGAGTTCGTACAAAGTAGGCAAGATTCTGCCACAGTGTCAGTGTCTTTGCTGCAGCCAAAACAGAAGTCTGTGTCTCGTACCCTTATGAAGATCTGCCCATCTTCGGTGTCCATGGTCTATGACAAAGCAGACGAAGGCTGCATGTAGTCTTTTGTGGGTATATGGAAAGGGACCAAGAAGAGAAAAAACCCACGATCTGGGAGATATGGAGACTGGGGGGAGTTCGGTCGAGGGTCACCCTTTGGGAAGCCTGCGCACAGGGGTCCACGAGGCGCCTACGCCGAGAGCGACGACCAGCTAGCACTGGAAAGAGTCAGCAAGAGGCATTGCGAGGATGACTGTGGACGACAGTCGGGGCAAAAAAGGAGGAAGCTCGCGCGTGAGAGAGGAGGCTCTTGGCGCGTGGGGTTGGGGGACAGAGGACTCGACTGACCGTTTGCACTGGAGTGCCCTAGGTTGGAGAAGCCCAGGTGAAGACCAGACGAGGGCGGACAAAGGCAGATAATATGCAGCGGCGGCGTAGGGAGACGAGCCCACTGGCGGCGGGCGGTAGTACAGAACGAGGCAGGCCAAGAGAGGTGCTGGGGCAATCAAGCCAAAGAGAGGTGCAGCAGCGATACCATGCAGCGCAGAGGGCGGCGGCAGGGTGCAGGGGAGCGATAGTGGCCAGGGAAAAACAACAGTCCGATGCACACAGACACACACACAGAGGCTGACGGCGCAGGAGGCAAATTGAAGAAGAAGGAGAATAAAGGAGAAAACGCAGCAACAGGCGTGGACGCGCAGTTGCAGCGTAGGGGGGGGGGGGATGGTGGTGGTGGTGTTTGTCACAGTGGTGGTGGTGTTTGTCACAACAATAGCGGCGAAAAGGGTGGATAGGCGGGTTGGAGGAGCGAAATTAGATGCCTTTCCGCGCGAGACCTCAGCGATCTGGCGGGGTTGTTTTGGCAGCAAGGCTTGCACATGGACTAGCGATACATAGAGACAGAGACGACGTCTTGCGGCTCTGCCCACACGGCTACCGACGTGAATGGATACGATGACGGGTAGTAGTAGGGTTGCAAGGCGAGAAGACAATAGCTACTTGGGTAGAGCAGAGCCCAACAGTAGACAGACGGACGGGCGAGCATCTTTCGTCGAAGCCAGTGCTGGAGGAGAGGGTTCCCAGCAGGACGAGGCCGTAGTGAGACCCTGCGCCGCGTGATTGGATGGCGTGATGGCGCTAGTCTAGCGAACGCGCCTTCCCTGCTCGCGCTGCCCCATAACACTAACACGCACGGGCCCCAGCTCCTTCCGCTCGATATCTTTTTCTTTCTTTCCGCTCGGGTCAGTCCAGGAAGACATCAGAACACATCTTTGGGGGGGATGCATGTCGGACCAGCTGCCTCGATCCATACGTTACACGTCCGCTGGGGAGACCTGGTCTGTTGAGCAGCAATATCGTACGGGCAACAGCTGATACAGCTGCAGTGAAATGACTGCGCTCATGGTTCTGTTGCGATGCCTGCGACCGTGTGCATAACCGCTAACCACCACCAGTGGGACGCTTGGCTTTGGTCGCCCGCCGCTCGGGCCAATATGAGACGAGCTGCCCGGCCTGCCCATGCTACTGGCAACCTCTGTTGTCTATTGCCTACCACGCCGCTGTTGTGCGTTTCATTTTGAGCATTGCCGAAGAGATGAATCCACCCCTACTACATACAACAAGTCTACTGTATACCTACATACATAATACATCCACTGCTGCCGCCATGTCGGGCGCCTGTGTCACACGCTGACTTCCTTCCACCCTCTGTCGCGTCACCTGAGAAAAGCCATGAACGTGCAACCCCAACGCGCCCAAGGTCTGTTGGTTGGACCCTATCCCGCCATTGCCGTTTCCGCCGAACCTTAACCCTGAGCCGGATGGGCCGGACAAGTCTGGCGGTTTTCCGCAAGAGTCGTATCTCCAGACGTGCTCATCTGACTACCATGTACACCTCAGGAAGGAGTTGCGGCTATCGCGGGGGCTGCAGGCTGATACGCAGTGTGGCACAGGGCTTGGGATATCGAGACAGGAGGCCAGCGCCCCATCCCTGCCGCTCCCACTCGCTGGCTACACTGCCCGGAGCCACACCAGCCATCCTTCTCCCCCCCATAACGGACCGAGTCGTCCGACCAGGGTCTCTCCAAGTCTTTCTGACAACGTCAACGCGTGCTGCGAGGTGACATGCGGCTACAGCTGCGAATGCACACGAGCACAGCAATTGGGTACCTCGCGGCGGCGTCCAAAGCCACTGACATAGCCACTGGTCGTCTTGACTCGCTCGGTCTAAAGATACGACCGCGTTGTGCTGAACATGACATTTTGGCAAGCAACCACCGACTCCCCCACCTTCCTCATTCTGTGACATCAACACTTCAGCGCTCACATCCCTGCACTTCGACCATCCACTGCCCCGCAACACCATGGCTCATGCATCCTGCTGTCCTTGGCACTTCTCACGATGCCACTACCACTTCCTCCATAGCCCAGACCGCCCCTTAGTCTCCTCGCGTCCACACCTCATCCCCAAGATCACTCCCATTGCATCTTTTGACTCTAGCGATGGGATCTGGGCCCGTCCATGTACCAGCATCCACAAGCAGATTCATATTTGCCTGCCGTGCTACCAAGCAAGGCATGCTTCGTTTGTGGTTGATGCACACCGCTAGAATGAACCGACGCCCCCATGGGGTCTTCTGCTGTGTATCTCTTGACGGCATGTTTCGTATCGGAGAGCGTATCGCTTCGTGTGCCATGCAAACTCGCAACAACAAGGGTTGACTGGGCTGCACATGGCGTTCCCCTGGGTGCATCCCAGCGCTTCTTTTCGGCGCACGTTCGGCATTAACATTTTTTGGTCGCCTTACAAACTTGTCGCCACAGCGGTTGCGGTTGCGACATGAGTGTACTCTGCTGCTTTTGGGCTTGGCAAGGGAGCTTTTGTAGCGGTGAAGCCTGAGGTATTCAGATCGCCGTTGGATCACGCTCGAGCGCACCATGGCATGGGCAAAAAAGCACGAGCATTTCGGCCGCGGCGGTATTCGTATACTTGTCAGATGGCCACTACAAGCCTCGATAGTAGGACCATGGCATTGTTGAAATTCACACGGCTGACATCATCCCGCATGCAGACCCAGCAGCCTTTCCCTCTCCACTTGTTGGCCTGTCCTTTGGGCTCCATCAAAACCTCAAGACAAGCTTTTTTGCAAGAAAGGGCTCCACCCACTTTTCTCATGCCCGCTGCCTCGCCAATCGGGCTCTTAGTAAACTCGCGGACCAATCGGCCGCACCGCAAACCGAAAGCTGAGGCGCACGGATATGTGCGACTTGGGCTTGCCATTGGTGAGATGTTTCGAAACATTGGTTTTGGTAAGGAGATTCCAATTGGGCTTTGCTAGACTAGCTTGGGTGCCCAAAGTAGAAGCATGGACTTTTTGTTTATGTGCGTTCAGCTTGAATTGGATTTGATGTTCCAGAATACTTCGTATGTTGGTGTTCATTCAAAATGTGTAGTTCATGAAAGTTGCATTGATATCTTCATTTTACTTGCTCATCCAATCCACGCCCAAACCAAACCACAATTCCTTCATCCCACAACCCATCTCAACCCCTCTCCCTCTCCCCCATCTCCCTCATCCCCTCCCTATCCCCCACACTCAACGTCCCCCCCTTCGCCCCCTCCTTCCACGCCTCAAGCTTCTCATACTCCCCCTCCCCCAACCTCCCCTTCAACCCCCTCATCAACTTCGGCGCATACTTCCCCGTCGCATACACCACGCCCTCCCCCACCCTCGCCTGCAGCAAAACCACCAACGTGAGAAACAGCACCGGTCCATCATCAGTCTTCTTCCCCTTTGACTGAGGCTGGGGCTTCGAGAGTCCCCGCCGCATATCCTCCACCAATCTCTCCTTCGCCTCCGCCAGCAGCGTACCCTGTATATCAGAAACCAAAGCAACACCACCCTGCTTCTTCGCAAACCCATCCAAACACGCTATCACTTTCTCCAACCCCGCCTCCCCATCTCCCTCCCCATCCGCTTCCCCCTCTCCTTTCCCTTTCCCTTTCCCTTTCAGATCAACACCCTGAACCACCCCTTCCAACCTCCCCACATTCCTCCCCGTCCGCCGACTCAGCACCACTCCCCCCGCGCGCGCTTTAGAAAGTGTATCAGGCAGCCACTCCGCGCGCACATACGCAGCCAGCAAGCCCGCCAGCTGGGCGCGTAGTTTCGCATCCGCGACGCTTGCGAGGCCGACGCGGTAGGTAGCGAGGCGCGCGAGGCGCTGAGTGAAGAACGTGGAGAATTCGAGCTCGTTTGCCGATTCGAGCGGGGTGATGGAGGCCCAGAAGGATTCTTCGGCGGCTTTTTCGAGGGGTTTGTGGGTGAGGAGTGTGGTGTGTAGCGGGGAGGCGGGAGGGGGGAGGGAGAATTTTAAGACGTGGGTGGGGGTGGTTTGGAGGGTTGTCCATTGGGTGTGGGCGGAGGAAGAGGCGAGGTCTAGGAGGGTGGTCTTTTCTAAGAGGTAGGTTTCTGGGGTGAGGATGAGGGGGGGGATGGAGTGGAGGGTTGGGGAGGTGGAGAGGAGGGTGGAGGTGGTGTGTTGGGTGAGGTGGGTGTGGAGGACTTGTGGGAGGGGGGTGGGGAGGAGGGTGGAGGGGTTTAGGGTGCCTGTTTCTTGGAGGGTTTGGTGGGCTTGCGATAGGAGGGTTGTTTGCCAGGGTTTGGAGAGGGCGTAGTTTTGGATGAGTTCGAGGTCTGGGAATTGGGTGAGTGCGGATTTGAGGTCTGAGGTTGATGGGAAGATTTCTGGGGACTTCTGGATGGCGGTTTGGAGGTCGATATAAGCGATTTCTCCGTCTCGGAGAGGTTTTGCTAGTGCTTGGATTTCGACTTCCTTCACTTTTGCGGATTGGATGTGGATTCCTGCAGAATTTTCGCGGATGAAGACGTCATCTTCGAGGTGGTGTGTTTGAATGGCTTGCCTTGAGTGTTGGAGAACAAGCCATATTGGTGGCGATCCAGGTAGCTGTGATGCATCATGAGCGGTAAAATTGGAGTAACTACTGAAATTAGGAACTCATTCAATGTGGTTGATGGTTCAAGGCTTACGTTGTGTTCTTGATTGTTCGGGTGAGTATGTCCAACACTGAATTTGAGAGTTTCTGGTCATAGGATTTGGTGCAGACATGGCCGTCATATTCGACTAGCTCATTCTCTTCTCCAAGAAGTGAGTCCAGACTTTTCAAGTCGATGTCGTTTTCAGTTGCGAATTTTTGTTTCGAGAGTAATCCGTTCAATAAGAACTCGCGAAGTTTGGTCTGGATACCATCTCTCTCAGTTTGAGGAACTACTTTACTCCCCTCACTGCTGAGCAAAGCGTGATGAGCCTGACTCCGGACTATTTGATTGACGATTGAAGGCTCGACTTCTAAAATCTCTGCCAGGCTAGACAATGACAGTCTATCCTTTTCTATATTTGATTAATTTATGTGATGTTTGAAAGAGTGAATTTCGAATTATTACCTAACTTAACATGGCTCTCAAAATCAGATAGTAGATGTCGTAGGGTGATGAAACCCTGACCATTTGAAGCCAATATCAGTGATGGCAAAGCTGTGATATGGCTCTCCGGCGAAGGATACAATTGGTTGATCTCTCGCACATCTTCACTAGAGAACATGGTGAGATGTGAGAGGGTCAGACGGCCGAGAATAAATTATGCAACGAGTGATGGCGACCAAGAGAACGCATGTAGCCGACTAAGAGAGAGTCGATTTGATCGCAATGTTTTGGGCCGACAGGATAGGAAGTGTTGTGTCGAGTGAAGGCATGGTGGCATGCTCGTAATAGCCAATTGTGGCGTCCAACATTTGCGCCATGATGGGCCAGCGAATCAGCGACTTCCGCTTGCCGCACCTCACCGCCCGCGTTTGCACCTCAACTTCATCGCATGTTCACCCCAATTGCACAACGCCGATTGACACGCCATCGACCGCCATCATGTCCCAATTCCGCGCGGCAAAACTGGACATTGGATGCTTCTCCAAAATTCGCAACATCCGCGACCACACAAAGCGCAAGGTGTACTCTGAGAATGAGCCCGAACGGTGCGACTCGATTTTGCCCTGCACCGGTTTACCTTTTGCTAATGAATATGCAGTCAAGCTCTACGATACATTATCCGCAATACCACACTTCCACAAAGAGTGCGCGCTCAGGCTCAGCTGCAGTTATCGCAAATGCACTGCTACACCCGCTTCACCCAGATCAAGAACAGGTGTATAATGGGAGGCAAAGGAAGAGGTGTTTTCAGCGATTTCCGAATGGGAAGAGTATGTTGTCAGTCCACAGAAGTTTATATCAGTCTGACCATTCTGCAGTATCAATTCCGTCTCAATGCGCTTGCTGGAGAGTTGCCTGGTGTAAGAAAGGCAAGCTGGTAAGGAAACGGCGGTCAGTCAAATATTGTAAAGGGCGTGTAACATATGTGAGAATATCACACTGGCATTGGGAGGCGTTCTTGCGCAACTTGAATAAATCAAATCTCCATGACTTTACTTTTTGTTTGCCTTGGTCTTGACGCATAAGTGTTCTTCCCCATATAAGCCTCGCTCTTGCCGTTCTGGGCGTCAAACAAACACCGCCTGCCTATGCGCAGGCAAACAAACGCAATCTGTTGCACAACAAGCAGCTCAAAACTTCTTCCGCCTAACCACTACAAGTTTCAACCACACGCCCCACCTTTTACAATACTCTCCCCATACACGACAAAGCCATGTTTCGCCTCCAGGAACAGAGCATAGAGCCGGATCCGTCTTTTCCTGCTGACTTGAAAGCACTGGGGTGAGTGCGATGTCTGGAGCAAAAATGCTCCATAAGCTGACTGTCCGAAGATACTTCATCAATAGTGCAGGCCATATCCGCAGGATAGACACCCCAGACATGCCTTATATCTTCCGCGCTACCAATGACGACCGTAATAATGAGGCGTTACGAGAGGCAATGCAAGGTCTGGCTTTCGTCATGCTTACATCCAGTATTTCATAGCACTCGCTAATAAGATCGCAGAATGTTCGCGTGTAGAGACAGAGAAACGTCTCACTGCCCTTGGCATCAGTCGGATCTACTTGCCGGACTTCACTACAGACAAACCAAATGGCCCACACGTGGCAATTCTAGCCCCTCCTCCAGAGATTCTTAAAACCCGAAAGCGCATCGTAGTCATTGTCAACGACTCAATCCAGGATCTAGGAATTCTCGCTTATCGACAGCTGCAACGAGAGCTGGGATTGAATGGCGCATCCGTCGTGGACTTTGCCAAAGAGCTTATCAAGCGGTCAGCTAAGGATGAACTTGTTGAGAAGTACCATGAAATTTCCGAAGACGGTTTTGAGGTGGATAACAAGGACGAGATTCCTGGTTTGATTGTGATGAACACCGGCCAGCTGCTTTACTCATACAAGTACAACAAGTCTATGACTTTGCGCAGCTGGTCTGCCATGCCGCGTAAGTCTGCTGTACATGAAATGATCCGCATACATGAGCAAGAGAACCGGGTAGCAGGTCACCGCGACCCCCAGGAGCACATCCAATCGGTATTTGATAATGTTCTTTGCAACCCGGACCGGGTGGACCCCAATGCTGAGATCTACCTTATTGCAATCGAGAACGGGGCAGACCACTCAATTGAACTGCTCGCCAAAAATTGTAAGTTTTCTTGATACAAAATATATTCTTTTGCTAAACGATGATAGTCGCAAAATACGGTACGCGCATTTCAGCAATGGCAATAATTTACTCGCTTGTCGACATTTCATCTATCAAAGACCCAACTTTGCGTGCTTTCCTCTACCAGCGCGCTCGTGAATGGCAGTATTCTGGCGTCACAACGAATCCGTTGCACTGTACGAAGCTGCCACCAGGTTTCTACGGAGGCGAAGATGAAGATGCTTCTCAGGACGATACAGCAATTTCAAAGGGTTGCAAACACGTTGCTTGGAATGAGCAGATTCCAGCAGCTACATCTAGTTCAGGCATAATAACAGCAGTGAACAACCTTGTGCTCAACAAGATGCCAGCGCAAGACAGGCCTCCTGCAGATTCTCCAGATGATTATCCAGAGTGGTCAAGTGGCGACGAAGCAATCTGTCCCACTTTCTCAGGAGGTGAGAATGCCACTGGGGAGTGCGTATTCACGAATCCAGCTGTTCAACACGCCATCCTGTCGTTCTTTGACGAGGTCGCCCAGGACCCGGAGAATTACCGAAATCCACACCTCATCACCCAAGGCGACGCTTCCCAGCCAAAATCAGATGATGGACTTACTGTGGATGGAAATGATGCCAATGTGGCAGAACAACCTCATTTGGCACCTGTAATGACCATGGAGCAAGCCGAAGTCAACGAGGCAAAGATTGAGTTGCAGCAAATGACCATTGCACTCGAAGCTTGTCCAGAAAACGTCCCAGAGCTCGATAGAGGACGTAAACGGCTGATTGAGCGGGTCGTTACAAAGAAGGCCGAAGTTGATGAGTTGGAAAAGAGGGCACTCAGTCATGAAGGTCTCCAGGCTAACGAAGCAGTTGGCAACCGCAAGAGATGGATGCCGCAGAAAGAAGGACCCAAGATCAAGTTTGCAGGCACAATGGTCGATAGTGAGCTGTTGAAGGCAGCGGGTTTCGGGAAGGTAGTAGAAGAGGAGCTCAAGAAGATGGCCGACGAATGATGAAGACATGGAAAGGCTTACATGGATCTAGATTACAAACATGGTTTGTTCAGGTATCCTGGTCTTTTCATAAGTATTTGAGGTGTCTATTGGTGAGGCTTGAAAATGTGCAAGGTCGATGCAAACTGGAACAGGCTAGATCTCCTGGTTCAGTGACATATTCTCACATGAAACTTACAAATAATTGCTTGCGAGTGGCGGTCTGTAGATTATCCTCATGCAAATCAAAGACATTGCATATTGAGTGCATATACGTAACAATTGTCCAAGATGTAGGTCATAAATTTGTAAGCAGTGTCTTTGGCGATGCGACGAAACGGGTAGCTTTATGGATGTCAAATTTCATCTATGAGAGAAATTCTTGATGAAGTGATGCCTTTGGGTAGTCGGCTTGTCGGTGTTAGATACAAGTCGAGACGTTATTGTGCAACGTGACACGGCCGAACCGGGTGCTTGGCAAAGATGTTAAGTTAACCTTTGGCCGAGTGACACGGCACGAACCTCACTTAACCAACGTTCTGTGCTTCATTGTATGATCCTTCGCTCAAGAGAATTTTGATCATGTATACCCATATCCAATGACCCACTTGTTATACCACGCCGCCAACATACAACCAAGTGTTGGGCCCCTGCCTAAGTTATTGACCACCTTTGGGTCGAAGTCTCGGCTGCGTAATTTGCCTCGCGGTACGAACACGGCACAGTCTCATAGAAACATCGATTTGACTTACCTGTAAGTTAGTGTTACTTCACTATATCGAGTACAGAAAGTAACATTTGGCAGACTCCACCCGACCTTGCCGCTCCCGTGACTATACCGTCACCCAAGCAAGTAATCCACTCCTTCCCAACAGGAATGCTACCTAAATTGTATTTGCCAATATGTGACAATATCAGCAGAGCATTCAGAAGACCACTCTTTGGATGTCAAAGAGATGAGGATTTCGGATGCAAGTGTCCTTCCTCTTTAGTTCGTCAAACCACGAACCCTATCTCACAAGTGCGGCTAAATGCGGCTAGCCGTCACTGCAGCTCCCTGCGGCCGTAACATCTTCCAGACTTCTCTAAAGCCATGCTTCAAGTCGCATGCAGTTGCTTCAAGGCGCCGCATTATCTCCTGAATGTGCGTTCATTGGTAGCAGTCGACTTATCAGGGGCAGCGCGTACTGTATACGATCAGATGGCCGTGCAGCTTGACAACTTCACGCGCGTCCTACTCAAGCTCATGTGGTACGCCACTAAAACCTACCTCGACAGGGGTAGTGAACTACCAGTAGCGTCGGCATTTGGTCGTTCTGCACACGTCTCATTTCGCTATCCTGGCTTAGGTGGCATTCCCCACTTGCCTTCTCCTGAAAGTTTCTTCGTGGTAGACTACGCTTGCAGTACTCTGCTAGATCATTCGTCTACAAAATCTATGTCATTTCCGCTCTTGAGATCTAGCACTTCATAAGGCCATTTCCACATGCCTTCTAGGGCACCCAGTAAGCGACACGACCGGGAATTGTACCGTGTTGTGTTACAATCTCCAAGTTGTAGTACTTCTGGGTTGCACGCCACGGCTGAAGAGTTGCTTCCATGTGCCGCAATTACTTGTGCATGCAGCTTCAGGAGCTCTGTCTTCGTAACCCCCCGGCGGCGGCGAGAATTTCTCAGGACTCTCAAAACACCGGTCTTGTATATTGGACTCCGTCGTCGTAAGTCTTCAGCTTCAGCGCCTCTTAGTCACGTTTCGAGCTGAAGAAACCGCGCAATTCATTCAACTTCGTCGTTTCGTAGGTGCTCAAGTCAACACCTATCACATCGGAGACCATTATGGCGGGGGCGCGTAGCGGGTTTTTGATAAGGCCAGTTGGTGGATCTGCATACTTACTTCGAGCAGTGTATGGCATCCTGACTCCGACTGGTTCGCTTCTCGGGCAAGACGCCTTTAACCGTCCGTTCCCAGATCGCATCCTTCCCGGTACCCTGTCCATCATGCTTCCCATCTGTTCACGCAACAACGGCACAGATGTTAGTATGCCTTGCCGACTACTCACGAGGGGACTGTTGCATCGTAGCTTTGGCGCTCGCACCAGTGCGGATTCGTCAGTGTAATCTCGTGGACATGATATGTATCTGGGTTCTGGCACACTCTCTGTCTTCTGCACCTCACCTTCTTCGACTTACCTTCTTTGCCTTGTCTATCACACTCATTTCTCGTGAGCCATTGTTGCATCCTTACGTCCCTCCTTTACCGTAGGGTTGTCGCGTGGCCTCAAGTGATTCAAACATTCCTCAGCTTGACTCCTTGGTCTCTGCCCATCCTTATCTGTATATATTGTGCTTCTTCCAACTCTATCGTCCTTCACCTAACCAAGACAACGACGCCTCAACCGAGCGATATTCCCCTGTACCTGCATTTTAGCATACGCCACCATTCAGTCTGACGTGGCACAGTACAGCACAGCCGCACGCTAAAAGACATCATAAACTTGGAAGATGCGCGTTACAAACATCTTGCTCTCCGGAGCTGTTTCTTTTCTCTCCTTCTCTTCTCTCACCCAAGCTGCTGCAATTCCTCGAGCTACAGACAACACGACCACTTCAGGCGACATGACTTCTGCTGCTTCAGGCTACAGGAACGTAGCCTACTTTGTCAATTGGGTTAGTTTGTGTATCCCACCCCACCAAATCCAAGCTAATGCTTCTGATAGGCTATCTATGGTCGCAACTTCAATCCTCAAGATCTCCCCGCTGAAGAGCTCACACATGTGCTTTACGCCTTCGCTAATGTACGACCCGAGACGGGCGAAGTCTATTTGTCTGACACATGGTCCGACACGGACAAGCATTACCCAAGCGACTCATGGAATGACGTCGGCACCAATGTCTACGGATGCGCAAAGCAGCTCTTCCTTCTTAAGAAGCGCAACCGCAAGCTGAAGAACTTGCTGTCTATTGGTGGCTGGACTTATTCTGCTAACTTCCCTCAACCTGCCTCGACGGCTGCAGGGCGGGCGAAGTTTGCCAGTAGTGCTGTCCAGATTGTCCAGGATCTTGGATTCGATGGTAGGTTTCCATTTCCCAAAGTAATGATAAGCATCATTCATACTGAATACACGCAGGCCTGGACATTGATTGGGAATATCCAACAAATGAAGCCCAAGCCAATGACATGGTTTCCCTCCTTCAGGAAACCCGCCGCGCCCTTGACGCCTACTCAGCCAGCAACGCCAACAATCAACATCTCCTTTTGACTGTGGCTTCACCTGCTGGCCCCAAGAACTATAACATCATGAAGCTTGGCGCTATGGACAAGTACCTCGACTTCTGGAATCTTATGGCTTACGATTATGCTGGTTCTTGGGACACCAATGCCGGACACCAAGCCAACTACCAAGCATCACAGAACAACCCAGCCAGCACACCATTCAACACTGCACAGGCTATTCGCGACTACACAGCCGCCGGCGTCCCCGCCAACAAGATTGTCTTGGGCATGCCATTGTACGGCCGCGCATTCCAGAACACTGATGGCCCAGGTAAGCCCTTCAATGGCGTCGGTCCAGGAACTTGGGAGGCGGGTGTCTATGACTACAAGGTGCTTCCTCAGGCCGGTGCACAGGTCATCACCGACACCAGTGTCACAGCAAGCTACAGCTACGATGCCGGCCAGCGCTTCATGATCTCCTACGACACCCCCGAGATCATCGCCAAGAAGACACAGTTCATCCGCGACCAGGGTCTCGGTGGAGGAATGTTCTGGGAGAGCTCAAGCGACAAGAAGGGAGACGACAGCTTGATTTCCACTGTAAGTCCTTCCCCTCATTTGATCATGACCTTTCCACATATACTGACACTATCCAGTACGTCAAGAACGTCGGTGGCATCAGCGCTCTCGATCAATCCCAAAACCTCCTTTCTTACCCAAAATCCAAGTACGACAACCTCCGTGCTGGCTTCCCCAACAACTAAGCCGCCTTGGACGGGTGATATGGACTGTGTGTTGGATACACACATGTCTTGACTTCTTATTCTTCATTCTTGTTGATACTTTTTTCTGTCTGTTCACTTTTTTTCATTAGTGTTTATAGTTGGAGAAGGATGTGGGAAAAAACAACGCTCGCTTTACGAAGAAATCAGGGGAGAAGTGTATATATGCAATCACATTTTTGATTTCATTATAAGTCTGTTTTGAACATGTGCATGTGCACAAGTGATTGATCATTGTTGAAAGGGGGTTGGCTGCTTGTTGAAACGCCATTGTTCCCTATCCCTATGCTGCTAACACAATTGTTGACTAAGAACTTGTTATGTACAGTGGAAAAACATCATCTCGTGTGACGAGGTCTAAGCATCGAGGGTTTCTGTCTTCTGTGCAACCTGGCCTTCTCCCTGCCCTCCGTTGCCCATCCGCCTCTTCTTGAGCACATTCTCGATGAATGCCTCTCCTGCCTTGTAACTTGATCGCACGAGCGGTCCGGATGCGCAGTACAAGAAGCCCATGTCGAGTGCGCGTTGTCTCCACAGTTCGAATACATCTGGTGTAACGTACTCGTGGACGGCCATGTGTCGTTTCGTGGGTCGCATGTATTGTCCAAAAGTCACAACGTCTACGTTGTTCTTCCTCAGCTGCCTCAGTGCATCCCAAAGTTGCTCTTCGGTTTCGCCCAGACCTAACATTAAGCTTGTTTTGGTAATGAGCTCTGGCTTTGTTTCTTTTGCTATACGTAGTACATCGCAGGATTGCTTGAAGTTTGCTCGTCGATCACGGACGTAAGGTGTGAGGGCTTCTGTGGTTTCGACATTGTGCGCAAACACGTCGAGTCCAGAGTTGGCGACTAATTTGACCATCTCTACATCGCCTCCGTAGTCGCCAACTAATGCTTCGACTAGCATCGCGGGTGCTTTTTGCTTGATCTTCATGATTGTCTCAACGGCATGTCGTGCACCTCCGTCTGCAAGGTCGTCTCGGTCGACAATTGTGAGAACGACATATCCAAGTCCCCATCGCTTAAGCGCCTCAGCTGTATTTTCTGGTTCATGTGGGTCGAGTGGTGGTGGTTTGTTCGATGTCTTTACTGAGCAGAAGCGACATCCTCTTGTGCATGTATCGCCTCCAAGCATGATGGTTGCTGTCGCTGCACTTTTGGAGCTTCCTCCCCAACAATCACTAATATTTGGACATTTCGCCTCTTCGCATACAGTGTGCAAGTTCAGACCCCGTAAATCTTTCTTGATCTTCTTGTAGCCCTGATTCGAAGGAATGGGTGTCTTGAGCCATTCTGGTAGACGCGTTATAGTTTTTTTGCGGCCTTCAGGGCCTACTTGAACTGTCTTGATCTCGTATGCTTCAGCGGGGGAGAGAGGCGCATTGGGGTTGACAAAGTCGCCAAATGAGGGACCAGCATTCAGGGTGTCGCTAAATGAAGTGGCTGGTCGTGCGCGCTTGGGTGGATTTTGTGGTAAGGAAGATTGCGGCGAATCGATGGTTGTGGCAAAACTTCTGGCAGCTGGTGTTCTTGTCCGCGGGAGTGACTGAAGCGTGGAAGACGATAAGAGACATCGCGAGCGGGGTATTGAAGCAGCCATTGTGGAGAGGAATTAAGGATGGTAGTAAGCAGAGAGGAGAGAGAAAAAGGCGTGAGGGAAATGGCGCTGAGCAGTCAACATTTGTAAGACGCCTGGCATACCCGTAAATGGCCGCACTTTCCTGGCTGGCCGACGGTTGAGCCCTGCCAAGACCCGCGCATGCAAACAGAGCAAACACGCTGGGCGGGCCTGGTGGCAGCAACCCACATTTGGCGCATCCCTGCTCTCCGCCGATTCGAGGGCTACTGCAACTTCAACGTACGCCAATTCACCGCGCCCACCACACTACTCCCGTCTGGGCCCTGCCGTCCTCCCTTTACCACATCCACTCGATAATCAATTGCATCCCCGGGTCCCGCCAATTTTCTATCGACAACGACTCTCCTAGCTAAAGGCCACGTTGGTCGAGAAAGAGCGGGACACTTTTCTACAGCTAAGGGAGAGCTCGCGCCTCGGGCTGCACCACCGCCAACATGGACAAGAAACACGAGGATGTTGGGGGAGTAGCTCAGATTGATAAGACCTCAGTCTTCCAAGAAGGTACGGCACCATCCTGCAATTCACGATTGCAGTGGGGGTGCATGCAACTGGCGGTATAGAGGCTAATTGTTGTTTAGCACGAGTGTTCAACCAGAGCCCAGTCTCGCCGCGAAAATGCAGAGTCGTACGTTACATTCAATTTTCTTCTGTCAAGGTGATTGCAAGCTAAAGGCAGACAGATTTTGACCAAGCTTGCGTTGTTGCTCTTCACTGGAGAGAGCTGGGGACGACAAGAAGCCACCACCCTCTTCTTTGGCATTTCGAAACTTTTCCAGAACAAAGATGCCTCTCTTCGGCAGATGGTATATCTCGTCATCAAAGAGCTCGCTGGCTCCGCCGACGATGTCATCATGGTCACTTCTTCAATTATGAAGGATACATCAGTTGGCAGCGATGTCGTATACCGCCCCAACGCTATCCGCGCCCTCTGCCGAGTCATTGATGCATCGACCGTACAAGCCATCGAGCGCCTCGTCAAGACGTGCATTGTCGACAAGAACCCCTCTGTAGCGTCTGCTGCCCTTGTTTCCTCATATCACCTCCTCCCAGTCGCCAAGGATGTTGTTAGGAGATGGCAGTCTGAAGCCGCAGAGGCAGCTTCTGGAAGCAAATCTGGCGGTGGCTTTTTGGGTGGATTTGGAGGTGGTTCACACACAGCACTTCAAGCCAGCACAAACTATATGACACAGTACCATGCCATTGGTCTGCTCTATCAAATGCGATCTGGTGACAGGATGAGCCTTGTCAAGATGGTCCAGCAATACTCAGCAGCAGGCGTTGTCAAGAGCCCTGCTGCTACAGTCCTTCTTGTCAGGCTGGCAGCTAAGTTGGCTGAAGAGGATCCAAATCTGCGAAAGGTATGTCATCACTGCAATTGAATCGCAAGGTGCCTAGTTAATCAGTTCGATAGCCCATGATGCAACTCCTCGATGGCTGGTTGCGACACAAGTCAGAAATGGTCAACTTCGAAGCAGCAAAGGCCATTTGCGACATGCGCGACGTAACCGACGGCGAGCTTGTGCAAGCCGTTCACGTACTCCAGTTGTTCCTCACTTCTCCTCGCGCCGTCACGAAGTTTGCTGCGCTCCGCATATTGTCGCAGATGGCATCCTTCAAGCCAGATGCTGTGCGATCATGCAACCAGGATATCGAGTCGCTGATCACGAACTCGAACCGCAGCATTGCCACCTTCGCCATTACAACGCTACTCAAGACTGGAAACGAGTCTTCTGTAGACAGGTTGATGAAGCAAATTACAGGCTTCATGGCTGAGATTACGGATGAGTTCAAGGTTACCATTGTCGAGGCGGTTCGCACATTGGCTTTGAAGTTCAAGTCCAAGCAGTCTGGTTTCCTGGCTTTCCTCAGCGGCATCTTGCGCGACGAAGGCGGTTACGAATTCAAGCGTGCGGTTGTCGAAGCTATCATGGATCTCATTCGTTTCGTCCCTGAAGCCAAGGAGGACGCTCTTGCAACGCTCTGTGAGTTCATCGAGGACTGCGAATTCACCAAACTTGCCGTCAGGATATTGTTTGTGCTCGGTCGCGAAGGTCCTTCGACACCCCATCCCACCAAATACATCCGATACATTTACAATCGTGTTGTCTTGGAGAACGCTATCGTTAGAGCTGCTGCCACATCGGCCCTCGCCAAATTCGGCGTCGGCCAGAAGGATCCTGAGATCAAGAAGTCTGTACATGTTCTCCTCACCAGATGTCTTGACGACGTTGATGACGAAGTCCGTGATCGTGCTGCCCTCAACCTCCGCCTAATGGACCAGGACGATGATTTGGCCATCAGCTTCATTCGTAACGATTCCATGTTCGCCCTTCCTATCCTTGAGCACCAACTTGCCATGTACGTCAGTTCCGACTCTCGCGACACCTTCGAGACTGCTTTCGATATCACCAAGATCCCGACTGTATCCCGCGAGCAAGCAGACGCCGCAGATCTCACCAAGAAGACCGAAGGCGCTACACCCACCCTCAAGGCTCCCAGCACTGCGAAGGCTCCATCGAAAGCTGGCGCGGATGCTGCAGCTTCAGCCGCGAACAATGCTCAGAAGTATGCCACAGAGCTCCAAAAGATTCCAGAATTGGCCGCACATGGTGGTGTTCTCAAGTCAAGCGATGTTGTCGAGCTCACCGAATCCGAAACCGAATATGTTGTTTCAGCCATCAAACATATTTTCAAGGATCACGTTGTACTCCAGTACGATATCAAGAACACGCTGCCAGATACCGTACTTCTAGATGTCGAGATGGTTGTCACACCCGAAGACGATGGCGATGTGCAATTAGAAGAGGAATTCATTATCCCCGCGCCAAAGCTTGCTACAAACGAGCCTGGCACAGTTTACGTCTCTTTCAAGCGATTGGAGACTGAATCACAGTTCATCGCAGCCAACTTCACCAACGTACTCAAATTCACGAGCAAGGAGATCGACCCAAGTACTGGCGAGCCCGAGGAGGGTGATGGATACCCTGATGAATACCAAGTTGAGGATTTGGCGCTCAGCGGTGCAGACTACGTCGTCCCCGCGTATGCAGGCAGCTTTGATAATGTTTGGGAACAATCGAATGGCGATTCGGCAACAGAGACATTGCAATTAGGCAACATGAAGAGCATATCAGGTAAGATACAGAATTATTCAAGTGTAATCATGCAGGTAACTAACAATTCCACAGACGCCACAGAGCAACTCACAAAGTTACTTTCACTACAACCCCTCGAAGGCACAGACGTCGCATTATCGACATCAACACATACTCTCAAACTATACGGCAAGACCATCACAGGTGGAAAGGTTGCGGCTATGGTGCGCATGGCATTTAGCGCAAAGACTGGCGTGACAATGAAGATTGATGTCAGGAGTGAGGAAGAGGGTGTTGCGGCGCTGGTAATTGCTAGTGTAGAGTAAGGTGGTTGGCCAAAAAGGGACTTGGACGGGCGTTTTGAAGTATGCATAGCGCAGAAATATATCGCGAATGAATCAAATCACAATTCCACAAATTCAAATTGTAATTCACCCCCTCAAGCTTTAATTTCCCAATCCTTCCCTTTCAGGAAATTTCCAGTCTTGCCCGTCGAACAAAGCACTAAGGATGGTCGCCTCATTTTCCCCTCGGCGGTACCTGCCCCGTTGAGAAAGGGTGAAACAAGGTTAAAAAATCCCCCCCTCCCCAACCTTGCAACCATCACCTTACCTTACTACATACCCATTATCCGCCTCCGGATGCAATCGTGCACGTTATCCTTGCATTCCTTACCCAACACTCCGGACGCCGTCGATCGCTCCTGAAGGGGTAGGTTGACGACGTTTGCGTGGATTGTAGCGCTAGGCAATGGCGTTACTAGGTCCACTAGGTTAACCACTGTGGTGGGTTGGGGGGATGTGAGGTCGTATGATGTGTTGTTGCTTAGAAAGATGGGCGCTGGTTTGGGGGGGTTGGCTTTGCCGCATTGCCACAGGGTGAGGTGGAGGCGAATGTAAGCAAGAGATTATGAAGTTGGGGGAGAGGGAGGGTGTTTTGGGAAGTAGGGTGGAGGGATTGAGGGTGCTGCTGGGGTGGCTTGGTCAGCATTTGACATCCTCAGCTCCACGATGGGTTGGGATGTGGCAATACAAAATTGGTCGTTTTGTATTGTATGGGTTGAAGGGGTTTATGTGCTTTTGCCCGTGAAGTATTTCACTGATCATATGCATCGTGGAGTAATCTCCTGTTTCCTCCTCTCTGGAGCATCGTCTCCAACGATCATTACAATGATTGATATCAGAAAAGTGCGAATTCGTCCTTTCCTTGCCATCTCCGCCGACTAATTTACTAATGATAATCGGCTGACATTGTACATATGCGATGAGATGCATGAGAAATACCGTAATTAGTAAACGCCCGATTATCAACCACCCATCATCGCGCACGAACATATATACAATGGCTGCCGTAAATGTGAACACTGTCAGCATAAGCACCTTTTTGTATTCCAATATCTCTTTTTGACAGCACGAAGTGATGTGTACCATTGAATGCAGGTATCTGGCAGATTGAATGAAAACAATGAGTGTGAAATATAATAGGTTCCACCAACAGAAGTTCTCCTTTCTTGACTTCTGAATCAGTGTTGCGATGGGTATCATAGTGCTAGTGCATGCGGTTGAAATGGTCCAATTCGATTTTATAAAGCATTTCCAAGGTACAGATAAGGTGTTCGAGGAGAGCTGGAGGCAGGTAATACCATTGAACTTGCGTGTTTTGGTCCCCAAGCTGTTAAGGCACAGCCAGCCACTCTGCAATCACACTGCGTCTCAGCCTTGTGATATCAATCAAGACTCCAATTAGATTTCGAGAACTGGTATCTATCGTTCGGCTTGGTGTTCTGTCGAATTCCCTACATAATATGATGGATAGGCATCCGATATGTCAACCACTACCCCACGCCGAACGATATATCCGTCTGCTAAGTATCGCACCAGGTTCACCGAGCGATCCTATTAATGTTGCTCTTGTTACTGTTGTAGATGTCCGCGAGGCTCCGCTTTATGACGCATTGCCCTACGTGTAGGATCAGGTTCAGTCTCATGAAGCTATCTTTTGCAACGGCATACCTAAACGCGTTACCAAAAACTTGGAAGAAGCTTTGAGATCTTTTCGCCACCTCCCATCTGCCGGAGAACTCGTGAAGGATTGGAAAATAAAATCAGGAGTACCGGCAGATATGTTCGCACTTAGATAGGGTTATAACGTCGGACATATACAGACTTAGCCTTGTGAAGGAAGCAAATGATCAGCTCAGCCGCTGTTATATTTTTACAGATTTTTCGTAACAGTACTAAAAAAGGGCGCCTAGTAATTAAATTTTCGAGGCACCTTTTACTTCATTACCAGCAATCCAATCTTGAGCTGGAGGAGAAGCAATAAAGCTCCTTCTCTTCTCCCACTTTGCCATCCAATCCTGCAATTTTGGCCTTCCGTCTTTCCAGTCAATGCCAAGATATCCCATCTGACCAGCCATAGAAGTGGCAACCGCTACTGCTACTTCATCTGCCGATGCTGGGCCAGGACCAGGAGTTGGAAGTATGCCTTCCTTTGCGGCAACCTCTAGTCGATCAAGACCTCGCACAATCTTCTGCTTTTGGCCTTCTATCCACTCCCCAAAGTACAGTTTTCGCTCTTTTCGTATCCGAACCTCGTATGTTATAAGTACAGCTGCATCCATAATCCCGTCTGCGCATGCGTGCAAGGTGTGAAGTTGCCAGTAGCGAGCGTCCTTTTTGCGAGTAACTGATGCTAGATCTTCAAGGTATTCACAGATGACATTTGAATCGTAGATTCCATCTGAAACGTTTTCCGGTATTAAGCAAGGTATCTTTGTCATTGGGTTGAAGGCTGAGACGTCCTTATTGTTGTCGCTCCATCCTTCAATTGGTACTGGACAGACAACGACTTTTTGTAGTGTGATGTACTTTGTAAGTCCTAGTTCATGCGCAAGAACAAAGACCTTTCGGCTAAATGGAGAAAAGTTATGGTAAATTAGTCGCATTGACGGGATTTTCTTGGGGACTTTCGGAGTGCCTGGCCTGATCGCAGGCGTTGAAGCCTTTCGTTTGATGCTGAAGTTCCACCGTGGGAAATGTAAGTTCAAACCTTTGCTGTTGCGAATAACCACTTCGTTTGTTGTCAGGCCCACCAAGTGCCCAACGCTCCTGCCCATCTGTCCATAATCTGAGGGATAGACTTCTACTAGATCGCCTTGATGAATATCAAGTGGGTCATGGCTGTTGAAGCCTATTACATGTGGACCAGAGGTCGCGTTCAAGATTTGCTTCGAAACGTCGTCTCCTGTAAGCCTCGTTGGTTTCGCATGTTCGACCTTTTTCTTTTCAATGACACTCATGAATCTTCGCACCCATGAGAACACTTTTGGGTAGATGTTTTCGTTGATATAAGCTTCAGGTAAGCATTCTTTCATATGGCGATCCATAATCATCCATTCAAAAGGCCAAACTGCGTCAATGTCGGCAAGTGTAGGCTCTGCTGATCCGAGTATCCATGTTCGCCCATCAGCAAGGAACATGTTCTCGAACATTTCAAATGCCTGGCGAATGTGTTGCAACCCATCTGGTCTCCAGGCTTCCATTAGCTCTTTCGTCATCCTTCGTCCTCCCATGAGCTTTTGCCGATCATCTAGGAAAGTTTTGTTTTGTAGAAGGCTTGCGTCTGTCCAGTAGGGCATCAATTTCATGGCATTTGTAAATATGCCTCCATCGATGGTATAATTTTCGAAGAGCTTTCGTATTCCTTCTTCTGCTGGTGTAGATGGCGCGAGCTTGCTATTGGGATAAAGGGACTCGAGCTTGGAGATGATCAGTCGAGAATCGCTGTACACGTCTTTTCCAATAGCCAGGATAGGTATTTTTCGATATTGAACATCAATTGAAGCCAAGTCAGGTCGTGGCATCACAGGAGGTTGAATGCATTCATCGTAAGGTATGCCACGAAGCCACAAGTACCAGAGTACGCGATGTGAGTAGATAGATGGGGGGTAGTGAAATAAGATGGGTTTCTCAGGAGGCGTCATATTGAAGACAATTAGCAACACGCGCTCTCTCCAACCCAGAAGAATCAAAGGGTATGGAAATATTATATTTTGCCATGGTGAGTAGATCTACAACGTTAATTGCTCTGCGCTACGGGCTAACAGAGTCGCGTCTACTCGGCTACCCCACAATTGTGACGTTGAGCCGAGGCATAAAGTCAGTATGACGATTTGCAGTATGAGCTACCTAGATAGCTGTCGATATACGCGATCAACGAAAAGGAAGGTTTATTGGAAGAATATACCTATAGAAAAGAAAGGGAAATATGTGCCCTGAGGTGTATTAAAATTGTCAGTCGTGATGTGTTTATCTATGTGAGTTGTTCGTAGTCTTTTTTATTGCTTAGACAACGTGCATACGTCTTTTATTTCGTAACTGTCTCTGCTTTTCCGATACAAGGAATGGCCTATCGAAATTTGAAATTCGCATTGACAAATTCATTGGGCGATCGGTTGCAGTGATCGATCTCCGGCTCCTCCGAGATGTTCTCGACCATTTCCCCTCCGGATCCTCTTCCGCTCCCATAAGTGCCTCGTGGATGGTATAAAGGCAAAGGGTCGTACATGATTGCAGTAGTACCCGTAGATTTAACAAAGCCGTAATTTTTGAGGTTTGTCGCTCTCGTCCGTTCTATTCCATCCTACACATTCCATCATTTCGAGAAGTCACTATGCCACAAATAACTCTTTACTTTCTACAAGCCTCGCGTTGCATTCGGTCTGCATGGCTGCTCGAAGAACTCGGCCTAGACTATGAACTGAAATTTGCGGATCGTGTCAACCAAAAAGCTCCAGATGAATTCAAGTTGGCATCAGGAAATCCATTGGGAAAATTTCCAACTCTAAAAGACGGCGACTTGGTGATTTATGAGAGTGGCAATATCAATGAGTTCGTGGTATCAACAAACTATTGCAAAGTACTCAAAGCTAATAAAGGCAGTTACCTCTGCGAAACTTATGACAAGTCAAATAGACTGCTTCCAACAGACCCACAACTACGCGTCAAGGTCCGACAATGGGTGCACGCATCGGAGGCAACTTTTGCCTTGCACGCCATCGCAATTCTGTACGCCAGATGGAACCTCCCGAAAGATGTTCCAGAAGGCACGATAGAAGCGATGGAAAAGACCATGTCAGTTAATGTGCAGAATGACCTTTCTTGGCTTGAAACCGAATTGTCACTTTCGACCGGGAAATTTTTATGTGGCGACCATGTCACTGCTGCAGATGTAATGATGCAGTTTTCAGCTGATTTCATTTTGATGCGAGAATTGGGGACGCAAGGCAAAGAGTTTCCAAACATCAAGAAATGGTTGGAGGATTGTAAGAATACAGACACTTACAAGCGTGCTGTAGCGAAGACGGGACATAAGCTATGAGAGTGTGTAATGTAGATCAAGATAATAGAATTACGTACAGATAGATTGATGGCTGACACTAGGCACAACTTGTGGTTCATCCCTCGTTGTCTGTTTCGTCCATATTAGGCTTGTGGCAATGATGTTCCGCATTCCTTCTCCGACATCCCACCCCGCACTCTGTGGCGCCGTTCGTCAACGCTATCTAGACCATAAGAAATCCGGCCCGGTCTATATAACTACTCCATGGCTGGGCCCGGTGATAGATCTGATGTCCGTAATACAGTTACAACAATTTGCTGCGAACGCTTGGAGATCATAACAAGCTACGCACAATTCCTAAGTCAAGCTTTGAGCATACCTAGGCACTGTACGTCAGCTTTCATCATTTTAGTGGTGGTATTTTGCATTGCCTAGATTTCAGTAATCGTGTATTATGTCGCACCAATTAGACATCATTGTCGTTGGTGCAGGCCTTTCGGGATTAGCAGCATCAATACAGTGCGCGTTGTCTGGGCACTCAGTCACAGTGCTTGAAGGTGCAAGAGAACTAGCAGAAGTACGTTCGAAACTTCCCTCATCTCATCATACTCACAATTTTAGATCGGCGCTGGTCTTCAGCTCACGCCAAATGCTACGCGATTGTTACAGACATGGGGCGTATACAATAGCATCAAAGACCAAGTTTGCGAGCCCAAGACGATGACAGTGTATAGTTACAACGGAAAGGTTCTTGCCCATGAAGAGAACTTTGGTCAAAACATTCGCCGGAAATACGGCGCGCCATTTTCGGATTGCCATCGCGTGGATTTACAGCAAGCCTTAGTCAAGCGCGCAAAAGAGTTAGGAGTATGTGTGGTTCTCGGCGCGAAAGTGAGAAAGATCCAATGTGGGTCTATCCAGGGCAGCCGAGCCATGGTAATGACGGAGACTGGCAGCTTTTATGAGGCAGATTTGATAGTGGGTGCAGATGGTCTCTGGTCTACATGCCGGTCAAGTTTCTTAGGGCGTCGGGATCCACCACTTCCCACTGGTGATCTCGCATACCGTATCGTGTTGAAAATTGATCAAATTCAGGACGCAAAATTGCGAGACATGGTTGAAAATCATGCCTGTCGTTTCTGGGCAGGACCTGATGCACATGTCGTGGCATACAGTATGCGCGGTGGGAAAATGTACAATGTCGTGTTGCTAGTGCCAGATGATCTTGAAGAAGGGGTTTCGAGGACACAAGGTGACATAGATGAGATGAGGAAGCTGTTCGAAGGATGGGATCCTGTGTGAGCATCTTAGTACGGTGTGGCTGCATAACAAACTGATTCTTCATAGGTTGACCCAGCTCCTGGAATGCGTCGACCAAGTCGACAAGTGGAAACTTATGCACCGCGAAGAAATGGCATCTTGGGTCAATTCTCAGTGCAACCTCGTCTTGATCGGCGACTCATGCCATCCGATGCTGCCCTATCTAGCACAAGGCGCGAACTCTTCAATCGAAGACGGCGCGGTCCTCGGATTGCTGCTCTCTCCGCAAAATTTCACTTCAAAGTCAGAACTTCCCGAAACACTCCAGCTCTTTGAGCATATTCGTAAAGCGCGTGGCGAAGGCATTGTTCGCGAGACATTCAGGCAGCGGCGAGATTTTCACATGCGGGACGGGCCAGAACAAAAGAGGAGAGATGAAATCATGGTGAGATTATTGGGCAAAGAACTCAAAGGGCCGTTTCCAAGCCGGTGGACTTGTCCTGATGTGCAGCCATGGTTGTATGGTTATGATGCCACAAGAGAAGTTGAGGAAGCAGTAGCGAGAAGAAAGAGATAAAGTGACAACCTCGGAAGCTGTTGATGGTTACCAGATGCCATTGGATTATATTTAGAGACATGTCGAGGCATGAGGATTTAATGACTATGTTGTCGATCACTGACTTGGGTAGTCAAGGTCAGTCTCTGGGCGCAGGAATGGCGGCAGGGCCTTGGACTAGTCTGGCGTGACATCTTCGGTGCATTATTACTCGCCAATATCGTACCATTGGCTACATTTGACCTTGTTTTTATGTCAAGTCAGACTATCCCCATATGTCATTTAGTGATGTGTCCCACCAAACCTCTCGTGAAACAAACTGACTCTTGCCTTACCGAGCAGCGCTCGGGCGCGTCGCAGATTCTTCAAGGGTATTCGGCACGTCAAACATTGATTTGCTTTCGTCACCACACCAAGAGCAACCTTGTGAACATCAACTGGGGTAATTTAGGATGTTAGCAAGGATGACCGTGATGCCGCGCACTTGCTCCCGAGGTGTCGTTTTGTGGCGTTGCCAGAGAAGATTTTGTAATAGCAAAAGCAAAGGCCTTTTTCCCCGCTACGGTGCATGGGACTAGCACAACCGCAATCAAAGTGAGGGCAAAAGAAACAATGCCGTCCTGTTTCGAAACTTGTGCGATCTACGCCGAGGATGCTGTTGGCCTTGCGAAATGTAGATATATAAGGAGAGAATGTGTGATGGGAAAAGAGCATCCACTTTCGGAGTCATTCACTTCTTCAATTTCTCGTTTGTGCAGTGCACTATACCTTCTTTTCTCAGTCTCAATAAATTTTCGAGATTTTGCCCATCAAATTTCATCCGCACCTCAAGATGAAGAATATTGCAGGAACCTTTGTTGCTATCGTAGGCATCAGCAATGCTTTGCCTCGTCCAGTTGACCTATCTTCTCTTTCTCTGGCCACTCCGACAGCTGGATCTGAATATGGTGCTGGCTCAGGCTCGGGATCAGGTACTGGTTCGAACTCTGGAGGTCTTGGAGGTCTTCTAGGCGGTGGAAAGCTCCCTATTCCTTCCGGAGGTTCAGGACTTGGTGGCGGCCTCGGCGGGCTCTTGGGAGGTGGAAGTGGCCTTCCCAATCTTCCTAATCTTCCCATTCCCACCGGGGGTTCAGGACTTAGTGGCGGCCTCGGCGGCCTTCTCGGAGGCGGAGGTGGTCGACCCAATCTGCCAAATCTCCCCATCCCAAGCGGAGGTGCTGGCCTCGGCGGGCTACTTGGAGGTGGAGGAAACCGCCCCAATCTTCCTATCCCAACTGGAGGCGCAGGTTTGGGTGGACTGCTTGGTGGAGGAGGCAGTGGCCTTGGAGGTTTACTTGGAGGCCTAGGTGGAGGCAAGGCCAAAATCCCAACAACAACCGGTGCAGCTAGCTCTGGCACTGGCTTCGATCTAGGAAACTTGCTAGGAGGACTTGACGGAATTGGAGGCGGCCTTGGGGGCTCTCGCAGCAGCGATGCACCAACATCTCCATCGAAGACTGACGCCGTTGCAATTCCCATACCAACACAAACAGGCTCAGCTGGAGGTAACAACACAGGAGGAGGCGCGAGTCCTACTGGCGGCAACTGTACTCCTCAAGCTGCTGGTCGTGGAAGTTCTGAGAACGGAATCTCTGACAAAGCTTGCTGCACCGACATGACTGTCGTCTTTGCTCGTGGCACAGGTGAGCCAGGTAATGTGGGCATCATTTCCGGACCGCCCATGTTCAAAGCTCTCCGCGAGAAACTTGGTAACGATCGTGTTACTGTTCAAGGTGTAGATTATCCTGCTTCAGCTATGGTAAGTCATCATCCTTTATGCAACTTCTATTTGGCTGACACAATTGATAGGGAAATGCAAACATGGGCGCAGATGGTGGAAAGAAGATGGCAGATATGGTCACAGAAGTACTTGCCCGATGCCCCAGCACCAAAGTCATCGTTTCTGGTTACTCTCAGGGTGGTATGGTAGTCCACAATGCCTTCAAGAATGGACTATCGGCATCTAAGGTAGCAGGTGCGGTCCAATTCGGCGACCCATTTAAGCGCCAAGCTATTGGCGACCTTCCTGCCGACAAGACGAAGCAGTTTTGTGGGGCAACCGATCAGATCTGTGGTGGTGGAGGTGATGGCGGTGCGACTGGCGGTCACCTTAGCTATGGAAGCTCTGCCGACGCTGCGGCTACTTTTGCAATTCAGGCTGCTGGGCTTGCTTGAGTGGTCGAAATTGGCAACATGTTTTGTTGGGACGATGAGACTTAAAAGGGATGGCCCGCTGGAGCGGCACCTTTGAATACTTTGCTTGTACATACTTGGCCCCCGTTTCTACACATTCATGACGCAATAGTTCATTTACCATTGCCGTTTATCCTTATCAAGATTTTTATGATACTTGTAACTCCGCTTCGGCAACCGCATCCAAACATCGCTTAGTGAGTTAAATGATGTTACAACTCCTAAAATGTCACACGGTTATCTTACTCGCCGGTAGATTCTGTTTTTGGGCACAACTCGTGGTACTGCTCCAAGAAACTACCCCCAAACCTGCCAAACAGATCACATGTGCTTGAATTCTGTAGATCAGCCCCTCCATTTCAATCTAAACAAGCTGAGACAAGATCATTGTTCATGGATTGCAATATTGAAAGAGAAAATCAGACCAGCCAATGAGATTATAGATAGAGGAAAGCATGAGAACAAGCAAGTAAAGTTAAAAAGCTATTGTCCTCTGGTCGCCTCCCCGAAGGGATACAGATTATTCAGTCATTCATCGGCCATCACAATGGTTCATCGCATCCCATCAAATTAACCAATACTTGTGATCCATCAATCATAAATCAATCTGACAGCCTGTACCCGGCGTTGTGTACCCCGAACCTACCAGAACAGCCCCAGATATGCTTGGCTCATCGAACACCAGCTTTGTAGATGCAAAGGTGCGTTATAATGCAAAAAGATTTAATTTCAAGCCTTTTATCGAAAACAAAAAAACATAGAATAATACATTCAAAGTGGCTATTAGAGGCGAGTCTCTCTTCAGTCCTTGAACTCGTTACACTCACACCTTCACAACCTGAGCATTTTGATTCGCAATCTTGGCGTGATTATTACCACTGGAGTTATTTACGAGGGTTTGAAACCAATACTAATACTGCCCCAACGGGATCTGCCGTGTCACTGAGGTTCATTGAGCCGGGGGCTGTTGACTAGGGACGCACCAATAGATGTACCAACACGGCGCAGGGTCTGCAATGCGGCGTTCACCGGACTTAATAATACACAACATGGCTCACATATTTCTTTGAACTCTCCTTTTCATGATTGATAGCCTAGCATAGTTGTATACACGTCCGGATACACTGCCATGTCTTTGGGCCCTCCTGCCAACAGTATTGCTAATAACGGATCAGAGTATCATCTCTGCTGGAAATCGCGGACCTATTACGACTGCTTTCGTGCCTCCTGCAGATTGTACAGCTGTACTGACGATGAAAGAGAATCTAAATCTATACTATGGGTACTCGGCAGGTGACTACTTTGATCTTTCCTGCTTTCCATTTGGCGCCAAGTCAAGGGACGCCATCGTAAAGGATTTCTGGTTGAATTACTACTGTATGCCTTTTGCTCCGCGAACGGATAGTCCACTTCAGGGAACGAAGTATGGCTAACGAGACTGTAGACAGTCCAGCAATTTGTCCGCTTGATTGGATAGTTGCAGCCACATCTACATCCTTAAGCTCAATGTTCGATAATGCTAGCTTCGTTACTATACGCCCCGGAACCACAGCTGTACTGTGTTGCCCTACGTATGTATATGCTTTTTCTCATAGGAAAGTGTTATGATACTGACTTCGTAAGCGGGTATACATACGCACGCCTTGGCCATATGTGTGGCTCCATGGTGACGAAAGGTCAAAAGTACAGCTACGTTTTGCCCAGAGACGACGGCACAGGATATATCAGGGGACCGACAATAGAGAGCGAAGCTCTCTCGGTAATGACTGTTGAGGGCAACGGGGTTCCAGTATGGTGGCAACAGTCTGATGTGCCTGCCCTTGCAAAGGCTTCTGTTACAACACCGCCGTCCACGAGTCAGCCCATCTCAACTGGCGAAAACCTATACAAACCAACCAACCAGCAGACGTCCACGAGCCAATCCCAAGCCTCACATTCGCAAGTGGCGACGGCTCCCGCAACTAGCTTTACGTCTACAAAGGAACCTCTATCGCAAAGTAGCGGTGGTTTACCGTCCGCAGCCCAGATTGGACTGGGTATTAGCATCCCCCTTGTCATCACTGTAGCACTGCTTTTGGGAGTTTTACTTTGGAGACGGCGGAGATATCAAGCAGGTCGCATAAATACTGGTCCAGCCTACATGCCGAACTCGCATGCTTATGTTACTCAGCCCCTTGGGGCGTATACTGCCCCGGTGGAGATATACACTATGCCCGCGGAGGTGCCATCGGATTTTCATGAACGGCATGAGCTACCAGATATATCCAAATGAGGACGGGGAAATATCATGGTACACCTGATGGCAGCCTGTGTCGAGGGACGGATGCTGGATGAAGGCGCGTAATAAATCTTGTACTAACAGCGTCTTGGATATTTGCGCAGTAATTCAAAGACGAAGAGAAGAAGGATAGGAGTTTGCAGGGCAAAGACTGAGGGTCCTGCTAATCAGTCAGCGCAATGCGCAGTTTATTCGAGATGATACGTTGCGGTGTCACCTAACGACAAGATGATAGCTGGCCCGCATCTACTCTGGCCTTGCTCTAGTAACGACACTTTGCAGATATACACAGTAAATAAAAATAAGCAAGTGCTAGGCGAAGTCTTATTCTTTCTCCTAATCCTCAGCTACTTCTGACATGACAACAGTCCGAGTTCTTGTGCATAGCCAATCAACTCACGGGACGGGATAAGGCTGCGCCTGCTTTGCTTACTTTTTGGGGGCCGTTTCATTCTCATCCAGACTTAGATAAAGCTCGGATTCTGGGGCTGACTTCACTGACCGGTCTGAGATGTATATTAAAAGTGCCATGCGTGTACCACACATTTTCTTTCTCAATAGCCTACGGCGTGTACGTCCAAGCTAACGGGACATTCATCTCCATTGCAGAGGATCAGGTCGCAAGAAGGAAGCCTCTTCCAAGCTGATACAAGGAGAAAAAATGTCTTGTACCATGGCACCTTCAGCAGCCGCGTTCAGCAGCATGCTGAGCGCATTCATAGGCTCAGTACTCAATGGGCTATTCTCTGGCCCTCTAATCGCTTTCTTCACGGGCTGGATCGCATGGCTGGCAACACTGCGCATTATTGCTGCAGCTTTATACGAATTTTATCTGGCGTATCAAATAGGCGTGCACTTCGAGACTGTATTGGTGTCGGACTGTGATGAAGAAGTCACGATGAATGAGCTCGGCTCACCAGTAAGTCGCACCTCACCGCGTCCACCATACAATCATGACCAACCATAATAGCAGAATAGAATGGGCTTTCAGCAACTGCCAAACACGGTCGACGATCCTACGCTGCCACCATCGAATCCTGCAGCACGACTCCCGGAAATCAAACAGCGGATGATGCAGCCTGCGCGGACTGTCACAACGTTCGGGTGGCTAGGTTGGGCATGGAGCGCACTTTACACGCCCATCTCGCATTCGATCTGGCTTGCAGCTAACAGGGGCTCATCGCATGGACTTGTCCTCATAGTCCGCGGAATTGCCGTCGCTGTTTCGGCTCTGAGCCTCACTTTCGACTACAAGCAACGCTACGGCGCAGTGCTGGGACGGAAGTGGGGATCATGGGCTTTCGTTATGTTCAATATCTGGAATGCGAGCGCATGCTTGCTTTTAGGGTCAGAGGCTGTTGCAATGTTGGTCTTGGGCGTGCAGAATTTATCTGTCCCAATCCCTCTTCTCGTCGCCTATCCAATATTTTCGATTATCTGGGCCGGTGCGAGTTGGTTGGTTCTGCCGCCTAGGGATGCAAGCGCGCCATATATCAACATCGTGGCAGGTGTGCTGATGGGCGCTTTTGCGGGGTTGTTTGTTGCAGCGCCGGCATTTGCGTTGTATCGAGACACGACGTTTGACCGAGGGTTTGACCGAGGTTCTGGCGAGAATTCAGGGTTATCTTTAGGCGCGTACTTGAGTTGTCAAGGGGTCAGTGTCTGGCAAAAGTTTGCTGCTGTCATGCCTTAAGATAGTACTATTCTTAATCGCCTAGACTTAGAAGTAGAATGCTATACTACAAGATTATCAAAAAACAGAAACACGCGCATCCAATCTGGTTAAGCGAATGAGAAATTCAATTCCAAAACTCCACATAAATAAATCACAGAGACGATGTCATCCAGCATTTGTCTTCCGAGTAGCATTTAGAGCTTGAAGATGGTATTCTTCAACCACTAAAGGCAGCAACAATGGCTTTAGAAAGAGGCCAATCTACGAGTTACAATGTCAGCATCTCGCAAGGACAGAGTCTGTTTCGTGAAAACTCACCAAATACTGGTCTTTCATTGTTTCGTTTCGTCAACACAGCTTCTTCGCCGGCTTTGATCTCTTTTCCATAGTCTTTCTTCGCGGTATATGCATATTTGCCAAACACTGGGCCGTACTTCCACCCTTTGTCGACCCTTCTATCTTTTGACAGCTTCTTCCAAACTTCACCTTGGTCTCCTTCAGCTTTCTTACCAGTTTTATAATCGACGGTGATGGCTTGGCATCTCCAACAAGTACCACCAAATTCCATCTTGATACCACCGGGGAAGATGACTTGCGCCCAGTAGTCTTCATCATATGGCGCAGGGCTACCAGAAACAATGACATTTGGCCTAAATTTAGTGATATCCATCCCTTGACCATCCGTCAAGCGTGAACTCACTTCCGCATTCGACTCTTTGGTCACTACCAGATACTGGCCAATATCTTGGAAAGTGATTGTTTCAGTCTGTGAGAACAACACTGATGGCAGATAACTTCGAAGTGTCGCAATCAATGGCGACCTCTTGGCAGTTGCAAGAACGCTATTGGGCGCACCGGAGCCTAGCACAACGCGTGAATGATTGCCAATGTACATCAAATGAGCTTCAAAGCCAAAATATTTTGTAAAGAATGCTGCAATTTCCTCTCCCATGTCGTATGCATCTGTTGCACTGCCGTGAAGATCAAGATGGACCTTCTTCAAATCTTTGACCTCAGGCCTGAGCGGAAAGCGGATTTGATGTTCCGAATTGGTCCATTCAAGCTGTTCTGCATTGGGATTTTCAGGGCCAATGCGCGTCACTACGAGCATCTTTCCCTCCTCAGTCTCCTCGATGATCTGTTTGAACAACACCATCTGTAGGTGGAAGCCACTGTACATTGTTTCGTATGCTGTGATCTCTTTAGTGTCGGGATCGCGATGTATCTTCTCTAGACAGAAAGTTCGATCATCTTCGAATCCTTGCGGCCCAATCTTTCCCGAATTGATACGGATGCCACGAAGTCCTTTCACAGGGTAATGCCATAACTGTGACTTGCTTAGACAGCTTGCTTAGATAAGTTTCACTTTCTTTGGTACTACCAACCTCTTCAATCTTCAACTTGACATGGCACTCCTGTGAGGTTACATGTTTCTTATCTTGGATATCATATGCGATAAGCCCCAGGCCGACTACGGCTGCTGCTGAGATTGCAGTCCATTGGAACCGGTCGTTGCTCAAAATTGAGGATATTTGCGAAGGAGCCATAGCTTGTCGGACTGACCCTACTCTGTGTAGCACTATGAGAGTTTGATCCTTGCGCGTGTTCAAAGCATGTCAAGTCGGATATATAGCTATATCATAGTGATGCCAGAACCCCGCCGGATAGCTGTAAAGCGGCGCGGCGGAATACCAATGACAATGCGGGACTGTTCCGATCTTCTTAACTGTTCCCCCACTCTACACTCTGCGCATTAGACCGATTTGGTCGTGTATTACTTCCTTCTTTGGGTCTACGCCTTTCCAGAACAGGGCATATCGGTGGATCGGCACCAGGATCGTTTATCTTTCTGAAGAACGAATCGTGTATGGAAGTCACTGTCCCTACGGTCTTATCCAGGAGCGCGGGCGCAAAGTTATCAGTTTTCTCCAAAGATAAGCCAAAGAAATATCAAAAATTTTGTATTGTAAATTTAGGCAATAAGCCACATTCGACTCGCTGAGCCTAAGCGTGATGTGTGTTGCGCTCCTCAACAGTCAATTGTCCGTTTCTGTCCAGCTTCAGGGCAGTGCCAGAAACATTCGCATTTTCGCCATCAAACAGAATTGCGATTTCTTCCAAAGCCTGATAAAGAATTAGTTTGCAACGTTGCGAGAAGGAAGAGAGACCGATCAGTTACTTACTGGGCCTTTCGTTTCAACGAAGAGGAAGTAGATGGCCAGGCACTCGAGTACCAGTACTACAACATACACGATGTAGAATTTCCATCCAAGCGCATTGATTCCAATTGGGTTCACGTATTGGTTAAATATACCGGAAAGCGATGTGAAGACGAAACAAAGTGTCAGACCTTTCGCCCGAATGCGGTAGGGCAGGATTTCGACTGTGTAAGCGACGGTTAAGCCGGGCCAAGCCAGACCAGCAGCTTTAATCTTGTCAGTAATGGTGTTTCAGTATTGTATGCAATGTTTACGTACCACCATAAAATAGAAATATCATAGCCAGAACAGCCGAACCAGCACTTGCATTACCCGTCTGGGCATACACCGCGCTACAGGCTGTCCAGACACTGAATGCAACCGACATACCAATACCCGCGCCTAAGAAGAGTATGCGACGTCCCAACCGATCGACAAGGAAAGCGCATCCGAGTGATACTAGCCAGCACCAAATCGTTAAACCGCCGTTAATGAGCGCTTGATCCGAGCCCCTGATAATTATTTAACTTGTCATGGATACGTGTCAGGGCAAATACACTTACTTCTTAATACCTATCGTGTTGAGGACTGCAGAGAGATAATAACTGACCAATCCGTTGCCGGAGCATTGTGAAAAAATAGCTGTTAAGATAATCAAGAGGCATCTCTTTCGATTACCAGGTGTTCTGATTAGTTCGTACCAGCCGCTCTCCGTACTTGCAGCCTTTTCTGCCTCCAGCGTCTGGCTAATCTCGGTATATTCCCATTTGACGAAGTCGCTTTCTTGTCCGTTGCCATGGTACTTGATGAGCATTTTTCTTGCCTCGGAATGCTTGTTCTTACTGATGAGCCATCGTGGCGATTCAGGTAAGAGATAGACACAGAGAAGTTGTATTCCAGGCATGGCACATTGCAAACCCACGGGGAGCCGCCAAGAAAGATCAGAACTGATGTGGATCAATGTGCCATAGGTCGTCCACGCTGCAATAATGGCTCCAAGATACCAAAGCGTATTGTATATCGTCGTCACTCTGCCTCTGTGTCGAGGATGGGAAATTTCTGTGATGAGAAGCGGGCACGTTGCGTTTGAAATATTACCTCCCATACCCATAATCCACCTGCCTGCGAGAAACATAGGCTGAGGGTTGCTCCGGGAAGGTAGAGCTTGCACGATCGATCCTATAACAACAAGTATGCAGCCAATTGCTGTGCCCATCCGTCGGCCTAGAATATCAGCAATGTACGGAGTGAACAACAGGACTGCGAAGCCTCCAAAACCAGGGAACGCTCCAAGCAGCCCAAGCCGCGACCCCGTAGGATGACCAAAAACTATGGACAAGTAAGCACGCCAACATGGGCATCAAGGTTTCAAGCATGACTTACATTCTTGCCAAGCAGGCATGGTTTGAAGGCCATTCAAGAGACTGCCATCATAACCGAGGGTGGTTGAGCCCAAGAAGAGAATGGGCATCATGACGTATAGTTTCCTCAACTCGGGCTGTTGATACCATGGACGGTCATCTTCAGTGGGCTGGCTGTGCAGCACCACATCCTCCATGTGATTGGTCTCAAACTTGTCTTTTTCGTTCATTTCGGCGGAGCAGTGCTAGTATCAATCAAAACTGAAAGTTGCGCAAAGCGAACAAGATAGGTAATAATTGAAGGGCAGTGCATTAGTGAACATTGTGGGGTATATATAACTTCCATTCTGAAGCAGTATATATTCAAGATCGTTGGTCAGCTCGAATGCACACCCCTGTGGGCAAATCTGGGGAGATGTGCACGCGAATGTGGAGGTGGAGAAGGTCTAGCGGACACGCTAATGGCAACGCTAATGCGACATTTATCCTGAGATTCTCCGGCTCCTCGCCTCTTGAGATCTCCTACAACATGGAAAATCCTCGGGATATTGCACCAGTCCGTAATCGTGTGACTGCTGCATGCGATGCTTGCCGTGCAAGGAAAGTTAAGGTAAGACTACGACGCTATTCTTATTCGAAAAGCCAGTCTCACAAAATCCAGTGTCGTTTACAAAGCAATGAAACGAAATGCTCTGGGTGTAGAGAGCTGGACATTGATTGCACAACTATGAAACCTCGAAAAAGAAGAGGTCCTAAAAATCATTATGTACACACATTGCGTGCCCAACTTGACGCTACAGTTGGTAGAAACACTGCTTTGGAAGACCAAGACTTGAGCGTCATAGCAAATAAAGATACTATTGATCAGGTCATCACTGACTGGTTCGATTGGCTTCATCCAGTTGCTCCTATTCTACACAGAGGTATATTTCTTCAGCGCGTTTACGGCAGTTCGGATTTGAAACCCGATCGTTCGGTGGCTCTTTTACTTCTGTTGGCCTCAATAGGAGCAGCTACAGTGGCGAGTCTCCGTAGGCGGCGACCGATGTACGGGGCTTTGACTGTGAACAGTTGTCTTGAATTAGGCGAACGCTTCAATCTATGGAGCTTGTCTAGCGAGTTCACACTAGATAGAGCTTTGACGCTCTATAATCTTTCCACCGCTGTCATACACGAATTCGGCATTGACTTCCCTCTGGCACATCGCCTTTTGAGCGAAAGCTCGGCAACTGTCAAGTACCTTCTTCATTACAGGATTAACGAAATGTCTTTCATGGAGCAGCAGCTCCTCAAAAGGCTATACTGGTTGATATATGCGGGACAGTGCACGTGCGATATGCACGGCAGACAATTGCTTCTTCTGCGGCAAGCTCACGAACCTATCACAGCTCTTCTTCCACTCGCTATTTCCGATGAGCAACTCTTGGATGACGCTGCCCCCTCAGTTCCGGAACACTCCGCAGCGAATCGATCATATGTCCCTGGTTTACTGGCCTTGTCCGGGTTATTCTCGGTGTGGCATTCTAGCCAAGCAACCTCAGAACAAACCTTGGAAAATCTACACGAGCACGTTTCACGAGCCCAACGAACATTAAGGGACCTTCCGCCGGAGATAACACTTGCAGGTCGTTTGACTCATGGCAATGATTTCGGGTTTAGCGTGCAAAAAGTCAATCTCAAGGTCACGCAATTGCACATACGATCAAATCTGCTCGAACAAATGAATGCTATCGCCAACAACCAAGGATTCCATGTCACCCCCGATATCATCATTGACGAGCGGCATTTTGTTGTTGAAGAACTACTGGATGCACTATATACTATGCCAGAAGAGGTGTTCGAAGCAAACGGCTACAGTATTGTGCCAAAAATTCGAGATATTGGTAGCGCACTATTTGACGAGCTGCGGACAGGAACACATGGCAGAACGCTACAAGCCAGCATCAGTTTAGATAAATTGCTCGCCAAGCTGCAACACTTGGATTTGCAACCTATATCTGGGACACCTTACTTTTCTTAACGTTGATTACTTTAAGTTCGCTGGGTAATTGAGAGATCAGTTAAAGACTTTCTACGACCAATATTTCGGCCCAAGCAGTGCTAATAATCGGATTCATCTTCCTCAAGACTGTAGGCCCAGCACTCTGCAATGCACGTCCTAGCTGGAATAGTGACAGCAATCGGAAAGCCACCATAATCTGGATCTTCATTTGGCATGATCAAGAACTCCCCGCTCCTCGTTTCATCTCCACCCAGAAGCTTGAGTGTCGATAACTCACAGGTCTCAGGATTGACCTCTTTTTCTTCGGCGTGCAATATTCCCGTGAAAGTTGACTTCGGGTTGATACTCTTGAATGACACGTTGAAGCCCCAGCCGGCACATAAGAATTTTCCTTCGCCCTGGTGGATGATCATACCCGCGCCCGGACCAGGCTTTCCGAACACAAACGCGCGATCGACTATGATCTCGAAATCTCCCATGACTTTGGTCCAGGGCTTCTCCTTAATCTTTTGTCCTTCGATAAAATCATCAAAGAAGAAACCTAAGAGGTCCTCCGGTCGATTCGCTTGAGCTTCAAGAATATATTTCCTTAGCGAGTGAATCAAGCGGTAATGCTTCGTGAACGGGCAATCGGAGGCTTGGAGAGAATCAATTCCAAAGGGAGAGCACCCAAGAGACAAATAATTGGCATACGCGCTCCAGATCCGCCGAGCTCCCTTATCGTCACGCTTCTGTTCGGGAATGAACAGCGGTTGGTTGCCGTGACGATAATTTTGACATGTAAGCTCATAATCGTGCAAGTAGAGGTCGGGGCTGATGAAGTCAAGGCTGGGTGCGTTGAACTTGTAAATGTCCATGACATGGGGACAGGGACCGCCTGATGGGTAAATTCCCGCTTGGTCTCCACCACCAACAACGACCGGTATGTCTGTAAGATCGAGCCCACTAGGATCATCGAAATTGAGCCAAACATTGGCATACAGTGGTATCGGGTATTCTGCTTTGCCAGCTGAGGCCACATGATGAATGTACCGCGAGAAGATGTCTGCCATGAACGCCTCTTCCGCATCTGGGGCGTCTTTCGCACCGAACACATCTGTCCATGTAGATTTTCCAGGTGTTGCAGAACGGCAATTGGGGAATCGCTTTTGGAACTCTGGATGCAAATCCTGAATATTGGATTGTAGGTGCTGGAGGAGGTCTGTAGGGACAGGCTCCCGGAATCTCCTATCCGCAACTTGCGATCGATCGCGCGAATCACCCAACAACCCGGTTTCATTTTCGACTTGCACCATGATCACGGTATTGTCTTTTCCATCGAACTCTTTCAAATGCGCCATTAGCTTAGCGAAAGCCTTCGCGTCTGCTTTCCAGGCCTTTTCATTGAAGGGACTGAGAAGCTCAAGAGTCTTCCTTTTACCTCCAGCTTCAATTGTGTGCACTCTTGGAAACCTTTTGATGTCCTTCTTGACCCAAGCCGGGACATATGTTGATAGCGCATTTTTGAAACTACCAAACCATAGTAAAACCAGCTTGATATTTTGTTGGCGCGCAGCTTCGATGACGGCATCGAGATTTGAGAAGTCAAATTTATCCTCTTCAGGCTCAATTTGTTCCCAAGACACGGAACCGAGGAGCGTGTTGATGTACATGTCCTTCATATTCTGCCATATCTTATCGTCGACCATGTATTTTGCGGAACTCAACGTCGAGTTGTGAAGTTCAGCGCTAAGCATCAGAAATGGCTCCCCATCGACGATGAGTTGACTTGAAGTCTTCGTCTTTCGAAGGTGTGGAATTTCCAAGCTGGTCATTTTGGCGGTTGCGTGATTCAAACTGTGATCGATAACGGAGAATGACTTGAGTGATCAAATCAAGCTATAGTAAGAAGTTCATTAATTGAGAATGTGAATGTGTAATAAAAGGCGGCATGAAATACATAAATGGCTCGGGCCTGGAGCGCATAAACGTCGGAGAAACCCTGCATCACCCCAATCCATTATAGGTCCACCATGAACTCTGATGCGGGGTGGTGGGGCACGCAACACCTCAAAATCATTGACTTTCGATTTGGTACGAATACAATTTGAGTTGACTAGAAGAAAACTTTTACAAATGAAATTTGTAGGTGACGACTGTAGCTGGTAGGAACGTTCTTTTTGTTCTCCGCCATCTTAGGCCTTACACATGTTTCCACGAATACTTGTTACCGTATCCAGCCTGACCTTGACGTTGCCTAAGCTGTTGTACTCTTTAGAACTCATACCTCGCCGGGCATTAGCAGCATCTTTGAATCCTCCTCGGCTGACACCAGCACTAGCCAAGTAGCTGAAAACTGTCATGAAGGCATTTTTGGGGTCTTTGATCATATCGTGTATCGTCATACCAGCGTCTCCGACTGCACCTATTAAACGAAGTAAATTTCGAGCAGCGGTCAGCCCTGCGGCGCCAGCGATCTCGCCGCCCACCGGAATGAAAAACAGCACTCCGGTGATGAAGTTGAGGATGAGTTCTTCACGTTCCTTCTTTTCCATTTCGTTTGCCTTTTCAACAATCTTATTCATCGAATCAACAGCCTCCTGAGTAGAGAACGCTGGAAGGGAAGTAGCGTCCACCAGGTCAGACATCTGTGTAAATTCATCAAAGGTTCCAATGTTCCTTAAGATCTTGAATCTGCTTAGCATCTCGGCTACTTTTGGATAGGAATTCCCTATGACTTCCTTTGGGTTGTAAATTTGGACCTTGTCGCCTGTTCGAGGATAGTCATAAAACCAATCGTCTCTTCGGTTTCGACATCCGTTGACGTCTTCATCAAATTGGCAACCATTATTGGTTTTCATGTGTCTTCGGTCGAAAGTGATCCAAGATTCCTCGATACCCCAAGTCTCGGCAAGGTCATCGTAAAAGCCCTTGGAATCTTTAAGGATGAAGGTGGCATTGGGTATGACTGTACCTGGGTCGAGACCTTTGTCCTCAAATTCCATTTTCGGGCACTTAGCCATGTCAACTTTACCCCTACCATTTTTGCAATTTGGCCCGGAAACGCAGTTTTCCATGCAGGTTACCCACTGGCAACTAGAACAACAAGTTATGTCTTTTGTTTCTTGGCATTTGAAATATTCGTCGACTTTGGTAGTGGCCATGAAGTTGTTGATTTGCTCCGGTATTTGAGCATTGACATACTTCTCGTAAATCTCAAACTTCTTGTCGTAGCCCTTCTCGACAAGATCCTTATATTTCGACAAGGCACTTTCTAAAACATTGATCTGGACATCGAGAAGGTATTTGTTGACACAATGAACCGGAATGGCACCCTTGGCCTGCTCAAGCTCTTCAAGTGTACTATATGAGCCACTGCAAGGGGACCAGTAGTTCAAGTCGATATAGCCTTCGCCGTCTTCTTCGCTACCACTGCCACTAGTTTTGGTCAGCAAAAAGGAAATCTCGAAGATGGTCGGAAGGCAGCATACTCAGTAAACTCTTGTAAGTCGACTGCCCAGTCTGTAGTTCCTGCAAAATTGTATGAATCGTAGAATTGTGAACGCTTTTTTTTCATGTCATCATTCATCCACGCGACCCACTCAGTGTCATTATAGACCATGATATTTGACCCTTCTTTTGTCCATTGCTTATTGATCTTACCCGAGGCTATAATTTCATTGATTTCCGCATTGGAGATATAGCCTGCTGTCTTGGTGCATCGCCCTTGAGCAGCATTCGATTGCCGCGGCGATCCAGTGAATTGGCATTGTTCGGAATTGCAACCCGCTTGAGCCATCTTGAAAGATCGGCCATAGCTAGCAACACCAACAACGACCTTGTTAGAAGCAGCACCCGCTTTGGTAATCATAGAAAGGGCATCCCTAGTTTCAGTCTCGTTGACATGGGATCTCAGGCAATTGCCAGACTCGCAACCAGGTGACGTCCATTTATTACCGTAGTCCCATTGGCCGTGTAAGTCGTATGTCATGTAGACGATGTAGTCTAAATCCTTGGCCATGTTTTTGATCGGAAAAGATTTCAGGTACCAGTATGATGCCGGAGCTGCAAATGAGACGGACTTAGACGAGCCGACTGAGAGTTTCAAACTGGAGAGAAGTTTGTAGTAGTTGAGGCCATTCACCGGGTCGTCGCTTGGTATACCCGGTATGTCGGGAGCCTGACAAGTGTTTCGTTAGGTCTGCAAAGTCTTACAGGATGACGGCGTATACTGACTCCTGGATATTCCCAATCAAGGTCGATACCGTCAAGATTATGAACATTCATAAATGAGATGAGATTGTTCTTAAACTTTTCGCGATTGGCAGGCAGAGCAGCCTCACGAAGAATTGAGAAAGTACCAGGCTCAGTGCTAAAAGCCCAGCCACCAAGGGATACAATCTTCTTGATATCCTTCATTCCCTTAAAAATCTCAAATTGCTTCTTGGCCGACGGGTCGGTGATCTCAACTTTGAAGTCACCGCGAGTGACGTTTGCGAAAGCAAAGTGAATATGAGTATACCCAGACGTATCGATTTCATCGACGTGCATTGTTAAGCATGGGCGCGCGAAGTTCCAGGATTCATAGTATGCTATTTTGATCTTGTTCGCTGGAGGGGAACTCTTGATTATGTCTCTACCACAATTGCTGATGCCTATAGCTCCACATTAGCTTTCCTGGTCGGCTTGAAGTGGATAGTTTCTGGAAGCAATAAATCGCCCTTGAGGCTTTTGTAATGTAGCATTTGTCGCGCACTTACATCCATTTTTTCCGGGTGCAGATGTTCCAGGCGCGCCCGATTCTGATTTGGAGATAACACAAAAGTCATCAGTCGTACCGCATTGACCCCATATATTACAGCAGACATTGAGTGGACAGGGATTGAGTGTGGCCAAATCTGTACCAGCAGGGGGCTGTATGGTTCCGTTCATCTTAACACGAGCATGTTAGTTCTAGATTATACCATAAATGGAACAGCTGAAATTGGTTCTTACCGTTGGCCCACATACAGCATTCTAGAGAAGCAATGTTGTTAGTCATTGTCAATAAGTTCGGTGCAACAAAAATAAGAAAAAAGAATCACTCACTGGAACGTTGGCTGGCATGGGTGGACTTCCTGTGCTAACGCACATCCTGTAGTTAGGGTAGAGGAGCTTACAGCCATTCCAACCCCATGTTTTCTTGTTAAAACTTTCCAGATCTGTCACACTGAGATCACGAGAAGCCGCAATCTTAGAACAACTGTCGTCCTTCTTGGTCGTGTATGTTGCACAACTACCATTGGCATCTGGCTTCGGCTTCAAGTCTGGCAATTTGCCGGACGAACAGCAGACTTGTTGACCTTCAGCCAAAGTGGAGCAAAGTTCAGACTTGGTGTTGACCTTCATGAAGTCCGTTGCACTGATGCCGCACTTTGAAGCAAGGGAACCACAGTCATCACCGCTTACGACAGATCTCGTCTTACAAGTCCCGTCTGCGTTACCTCCTGGCAGAGAACTGGGTAAAGCGCCGCTGCTACAACAAATCTTTTCGCCCTTGACTAAGGTATTGCATAGATTGTTGCGGTTGTACTTTTCCAAGTCGGACTGGCTGATCCCACATTTTTTGGCCACAGCCCAGCACCCGTCGCCGGACTGAACAATGCTCGTTTTACAGTCAGCTCGGAGACCTAGGCGTGGTGTTGCTGTTGTATGAGCTGACGTGGTATTGTGGCCAACACGTGTTTCATTCGCCTTGTTCTTTGAGTTCTCATCCACTGGAAAGGGAATGCGTAACTTAATTTTCATCCAATCTTGCCCTTCTTGAGCATCCGAAACACATGCTCCATTGGACCAGGTTTTGATTGAGTCCCTAACAAACGCTAGATTTTTTGAATTTGTGAGGGCGATACCAAGGTTATAATCGGCACCTCGACCGTTTGCTCCACATAACTATTACACCAAGATATTCAAGTCAGTAACTGGCCTAAGATCTCCATGGCTTGAAACTTACTTGCAGGACAGTAGTTTTAAAGATCTTCCTGTCTCGTATGTAGTCTATGAGCTCACTGAAAATGTTCATTGTTATTCCTTGTTGATGTAATTCTGCTCCCGCAAACAGCCCCATGATTGATGATTGAGAATAACCGATTTCAATCGCGTTATGCGTGCAAGATGGCTCTTTCGAACCAAGATGTTTGTATATCTGGAGTCCAGCTTCTATCAGGTGCTCAGGATGGAATTCGTTGTTGTTTGCCACTTGGGGTTGGTGTATGTAGATAGAGGAATTGGCCAACACACGATTCGAGGTGGTGCAAAGAGAAGCCTTCCTCGCATCGGCTTTAAAAGCAACCTGAGCCTCAGAATTACCGTCAGCTGAGCACGCTCTCACAATACTTTGTTGTGCTTCATCGCCATCAGAGGACTCAAGAAACATGTTGAGCAACATAGTTTCATTACACAAGGCTAGACTTTTGGCATCGGGAATGAGAAACCAATCGTTGTTATCCGCACTACATGACACAGGGCAGGGCCTCAGTGTCTCTGTTGATACTCGTTTCGCCGCTGCCAACCACTCATCGAGGCCGTCGGTAGCATCTTCGGCCCGTGGCACAAGGTCGGTATCTGCAGGGACTGCCAACGCGGTAAGACATAGTTGCGCAATTTGAGCTAAAAAGTGGATAGAAGACCTCATATCGGTAAAGGAAGGTGAAATGGGTTGCGTTGAACGATTTTGTGGGCGCTTCTTCCATCAAAAAAACGAAGACTCGAAGGCTATAAAAGACAATTAATAGCAGGAAGAATATATGAATACACGGTCTATCTAGAAATTGAGCTGCGGCTCTTGATGTACGCCAACTAGCATGCCAACTGCTGGTAATTCAATTGAAGGGGATGGTGTGACCACACTCCACATGTACGTCCTCATGTTCTTAGGGAGGCTTGAAAGGGAGCAGGCCCCTTTTGCCAGACGCAGATCAATACCAACCAACCAACAACTTATCTAGATGCATCTTCCAATTACGGCTGGGTAAGTATATACGGCACGGCAAAGTCGCTTGAGACTTGGGTTATGTCAATGAAACTAGTCATGAGGAGTGCTACATGGGTAGGCAAAGTCTGAAGATCTATCCTAGGGGAAGGGCTGTCTTGGCATCGCTCGCCTCCAGAACAGTGGAAAGCGTGGAAACCGTCCCACGCAGTGCAGGAAATTTGGTATATTTACTACAATCTGTAATCATCCCCATGTCGTTATCATTATATTGGTACATCAAAATTTCTTGGCCATCTGTTGGCCTATCATAATGCTGACTCCCAACGGCTGGATTCAGTATTTAGAAGGATTATGAAAGGGGAAATTTGCATTAAGTATGACAGCTGTTATTTTAATATTACGAGTAACATGATCTTAATCAAAATAGCAATGATGTGAGGAAAAGTCCTAACAAAACTTAATTAAGCCCTAGGAGGGTAAGTACTTACTACAAACCGCAGCACTACTGAGAAAGATTACTGTTATTGATATAAAAGCACACTCTCGCTTAGTAGTGACGTGGTACGACGGGTAAGAGGCAGAGATGGAGGTAGAAGAAACCTATTGTCCACTGTATCTTCGATTACTCCCTCCGTTATGTTGTATGCTTATATCTTATCTTGATATACATTCGAAATATTATTTCTCTTAACGTCGTGGTAACAGTTGATGTAGTCAAACCCTTGGTGATAGATTTTATACTACTCACTAAGACCTCCGCCCGAGTTTTTCAATATCGTTTGAACTCATCTGCAAATAGGGTTTAAAAACCGTTCCGAGAACAACATCCCCCTGTAACTCCCTCAGCGGGCGGTTTGCTTCCGTTTCTGTGGCATGAGCTTTTGAACTGTCGGTTTTCTCACCGTTCAAGTTGCGTTGGTGCCAAGAGGTGTTGTTGCGACTTGGTATCGTTGGATTTCCACTACGGTACCTTACCCGTGTGCGGCACAAGTGTGGGAAATTTGACCAACAAGAGACTATCAAGCACGCAGAAACGGAATAGACAGTAGGTAGAGCCTTTGACTAGACTGAAGTATCCTTTCAGTCGTTGGACTAAGCTCAGCCTTTTAAACATCCACGATATATTGCGTAATTAGCGTTAATTCGCCATACAAGAGGACAAGTCCGTCGCAAATTCCAAGCCGCAGAATTGCTGATAAGCACTTTTGGCGGTTTTCAGATGCCGAGTACATATTAGCATCGCCGCATCAATGGTCCCCTTTGCTTGACGGAATCTGCCGTGATTCGTATCTTGAGCGTGCCTCACCATAGCATACTATTCATGAATCTCATCAGTTCATGCCGTTAGGCTCAATTGATTGACCCTTATAACAAATGAATTAGAGACTAAGACATATTTTATTGTTGTCCAAGGATTCGTGCATCACCAAGCGAATTGGCCATGCGGCACGGGAGATTGTAGTGCATCGATCACCAGGCCGAAACACGACGTAGTAATCGATAACCTGGAGCTTATATTTTGAGATTTCTTTCTTTAGTTGTAGCTAACTTCCATTCCCTTCGTTAAATATCTCATTTTGCCTGTCGCTGTTTGATACTATCAACATGAAGAATTACATACTCTTTAGTGTATTGTATTTGTCTCTGACAGTATGGGCTGGTGGTTACCAAGGCTGCCTTGAGCGGATCTTGTTGTTCCAAGCTTACCTGATTGACGAAATGAACGACCCAAAGGATCGAACAATCGGCGTGCAATGCAAGAAGAAGAATTGGAACAGAGTCACTCATAGTTGCAAAGAAGAGCATTGGGAGCCAATGAGTAAGTTTCCTGGTTTATCTAATCACTAAGATAAACATCTTCCATGCCCAACCGCAAGGCTTGCCAGATGAATGGATGCGAGATGCGAGGCATGTTTTGGGATATCCGTCTTGAACTTTCTGCTAACTTGATATAGAGTACGTCCAAGTCCCCGTAATAAATCTGTTCTTGCATCACAAGAAATTTGCTGACACGTACTTTTCCGCTCCACAGAGGAACCAAAGGGGCAAGATGCACTTACGACCAATTCGTCCACGGGTTGGGAGGTGCTCACGAACGTATTGGCTATGGAGTTTTGCAGTCAGACGGTACATTAGATATCGAAAAATCTGCGATAGCTACCTACAAAACGTACCAAAAGAAACCTGGGGACGGAACAAAAGTGCCCAACTTTGAAGCCCAATCCGCAGTTAAGGGTACATGGGAATTTAATCAACTCATCATGAAGGTCGGGGATGTAGTGAACAAAACATACAAAGACAAACAATCTACACTTACAGATGAACAGAAAAAGCTTTTTGGAGATTTTGGTAGGTGTCTGTTGTGATTGCGTGCACTGGATACCTAGGCTGATGCATTGCACGTACAGACAGCACATTAGAGAAAATTAACATCGCGCGTGCGGGAGACCATGGACCTCATCTAATAAAAGCAGCCAGGGACACTCTGACTGGTATTGAGATCAAGACCCAAAATTTGGGTACTAATCCGGTATGATTTCCTAGAGCATTAAGGTGTATAAGCGCACTTAGCTTCACGATAAGACCAATCCTGATCTCTCAGGTTCGATCTGCTAACTTATTTGTTTGTTCAGGTTACCGGCGCTACTTGGGAAGTAGTAGATTGGGCGGAGACAGAGAAAGCCGCCAAGGAAAAAGACATCAAGGATGCAGACACTCAAATCAAAACGTTTGTGGAAAATTACTATGCGGAAGGTACCACTGCCAAGGAACACCTCGTCGTCATGCAATCGTACAAGCAGCTGGGTGACGTGGCAGCTGCTTGTGGTCGGAACTGATCATGGAGTATTGGTATTAATACGGACTACAATTATATAGGGCTTGATCACGCAAGAGTGTTATGTGGTGTGGCCTCAAAGTGGCTTAGTACTTTATGAAATCGAATACCTTTTCCTATTAATGTTATGATTGGCAGGTGAGAAACTAACAAAATCAAGAAAATCCACTTCCTTGCCATTGCTTGAAACATAGGAGCTATAATGAATGACTGTCAATCAGAAGACTCATCAGTAGACCAGGCTTCTCCACAGCTTTCAAACCGCGCTTCTTTGAGCAACTTTCTCGATATCGTTTCCAATTCCATCCCTTGTGCAGTCCATCCGTCTAATGCATCGGTAAAAAATAAATTCTCCGGGGGACAAGGCCATTCATGAGGGCCATTGTCGACAGTCCCTCCCCATCTCCAGAATCCATCCGCGCATACCACATGAATCTCTTTCACATTTAAGAACCACTTCAATTGTCGGGTCTCGGTGTGAAAGAAGTATTCATCTGTATTTTCACGCTCGAACTTAAGCCATTTGATGCATGGCGCGACTGACTGCAAATAAGCAAAGTGAGACTTTCCAATGTCAACCAAATCGATGTCGAGGTTCAGCCAAACATAACGCGGCTCTTGAGTAGTGTCTACCTCCGAGAAAGCCTTCTTGTACAATCCATGATTTCGGGCTTCCCTACAGGAATGTAGGGTTGCTGGTATTGGTGTGGCTGATTTTAGGTGGACGCCGTTCATCCAGAAGACCTGGACATCCACAGTGCGAGACTCAACAGTCATCTCCCATATTTGAAGCCGCAGCTCAGTTGGGAGCCGCGGAAATGGATGGAAATTGGGCATCGTTGAGTAATGTTATGGTACGCAGACTTTAATTGCTTGAGAAAAATTGTCAGCATCAATTGCATTTGTGGTGACAATGAAACAGAGTGTATATTTACTTTCTTGTTGTTGCCATGATCGTCCCACAATAGGCCTTTACACTTCCAGTATGCAGAAGCCGAGAGAACACAGTGGATTGGTTCCACGGAAAAGAATGACGACAGAGGAGAAGCTCTGAAGCCCAAATGAGTTGCATGTCAGCTGAGGCTCATGTAAGCACTGGAAGTGAACGCCGTTTGGAATGAGCAGCGCGGATAATGAATATGGTGTGAATCATACCACTGGGTTACATTGAACGGAGGCGAAATTTGCCAGGTGCCGCTATCGTGTTGCGAAGAAATTTGAAATCTTGCTGGCTTCCGTTATACCAACTGTTGAAAGCACCCAAGAGGCACAGATGGCTTGAAAGTTGGTGGAAGGCTAGCGCCAGTGTTGTGATCTTGGCGGACCCACACCGTGCCTGCCCGTGTAACCTACTTTGTAATTGAAGTGGACCGTCCGATTGATCATTTGATCGACTCTCATTGGCTTGTGCGCTAGCTATGGCATATAACAAAATGTAAAAGTCGTGATACTGCTTTCGTTCCGGTTCGCCTTTACACCGACTCCACTATATTCACCCTCACTTAACACATTTCTTCCGAGTTTATTGGCGATTTCGATTTTCCCTGCCATGAAGTCATCCTTTATACTACCCTTTGCGGCACTGGTCCATCAGGTGTTCTCCACTGGATATCCTACGCTTCCATGGGATCCCGATACGGCCAAAGACTGCATAGAGTGGTACAACAATAGCGAAGGTGAAACTTGCGAAGAAGTACGCAGTTCCTTCAAAAGTGCGCAACCTTGATCCGCTCAATGATTGTTTACCGAAACTGAATTCAGTTTAGTCACCCCAGAACAGTTCCACAAATGGAATCCGTCACTTGGTCTTGATTGCAAGCCCTGGAATTGGCAATCCTACTGCATTGTTACTCAAGAAAGGCTGGACAACTTCAAACCATCCACCAGCTCGGCCTCACTAGTTAGTACTAGCACGACCAGCACATCGACTTCGTCTCCATTGGGCCCATCCCCAACTGCATGGAAACCCCTAGGATGCTATGCTGAGAATTCAGGTATACCAGTCTTAAAGCAAAAAATGAGCCCCGCAAATGGAGATGCGTCGCTTAGTATTCCAAAGTGCGAAAACAGCTGCTATCGCCAGGCTTATCAATTTGCGGGTGTTCAGGAAGGCAATCAATGTTGGTGTAGCAGCTTTGTCGCTGGCGAGTGGACAAAAAACCAGACTGACTGCAACACACCCTGCACAGGTGATAGGAATACGTTCTGTGGTGGCAAAAGAGCCTTGAATATCTTCAAGGCATTAGAAAACAGTACGCCAACCGCAACGAGCATCGCTTTTACCAGTACTAGTGTCAAAGCCACTATCACAAGTGCAGGCGCCATGAGAAACAAGGCTTTCCCCGCTATCGGCTTCTGAATTGGCCCTCTCAGAGGAGAGATCGATATGTAAACTATTTCGTTGATAAATCATTGCATGCCAAATGACACGATTGCGAAACATGAAATTTTCAGTACAGCAATTCGCCCTCGAGCATGCGTTAACATCAGATCTGCATCGTCCACACAGGCGAGAAGTCCAGAGAGTTCTCTATATTTCCCGCGAACTATGATTAGCGCAAACAAGGAATAGTTCGTGCATTGCATTAGCACGGCCTTTCCGAAAAATTGGCCTAGTCGGCAACGAGCCGCAAGTATTCTTCCTCGTCCAAATCTCCTGCGCCATCATGCTGCAGATGGAGCTACATTTTCTCGAATACCGTGTATGTTTTCATAAGCGCAGCCTGATCTCCTTGCCAGAGTATAGATGGTTCGTCAGTATGCTTAATGCACATTACACGACGTTCTGACATAGAATAAATCGCATTTCCAATCCATCTTGAACACTGCGCCAACCCATTATCAAATTTCTTTTATGGCACGGTCAAGCCTGGGATGTTGGGTCAATAGTCTCCGCTTCAAGGAGCCACTGTCACCTTCCATTTAGTGAATATATGTGTTGGCGTTATTGGTAGCATTTCCACCCTTCGGCCAAGCAGTACTAGCCCTGGGAATGCAGCCAGGCACGGTTGAGAGGAATCGTAAATTTAATTGGGTAGCTGGAAGAACTGCTTGCAGACAGGCATTGGAGCAGAAGTCAACGTTTGCGTTGGTTTTATCGCAGGAACGAACCCAACGCCAACAACGAGCGCAGGTGACGCGGTTCAGACGTCACAAATCACACGGCTCGAGATAGTCACAAATTACAAAGTCATTCACTGTGTAGCCGAAGATCTGGTATGCAGTCGGATCACGAGCTTCAATCACACCAGCCGTGCGGAGTCTGTGAGATGGCACCCAGGCGTCGACTTCCGATTGCAGGACCATGCGCGACAAACATATGTTTGTAGAGGTTTTTGACAAGCACTGGCATGATTGCAGCAGGGTTACAGCACGTTATACACATAGAGCATCTGGGTTGTTTGAGAAAAAAGAAAGAAAATACTTAAGAACAAATGATAAAGCATGAGGATCGAAGACATAATCATAACGTTCTATCGCGCAAGTGTATAATGTACTCCCTGAATGTATCAAAAATGACTCCTTAATCGGAGCCGACGATGTGCCATTAATCATGGTGTCTATCAATCGCGAATATTACTCTTAGTACTAGCCTAACCTTAACTAACCCGAAAGTAATACTAATGAAGAAACAGGCTTTCAGTGAGTCAATGTGTATAGATGTACCCCCAGCCCCGGTTCCGTCCAAGTAGAGCTGTCGAACTTGTTCATTTGTCAACCCATCTAACCTGGGGGGGTCTGAGCGCGCATCGTGTCGAAACAAGTCCTACACCTTTATCGTCATAGCCTTGTTTTTTGCCTCATTCATTGTATTAAGACAGCCTTAAGCAATCACATGAAGCGATCTCGAGAATTTTGTGGAATGAAGCTATACATGTAAGGACTATTGCTCGAGCACCCCAAATAAAATTTATTGATGTGTTACTTTTATCGATGAAACTACATCAGTTATAACAGAAAAACGTCACCAGCTATGGAAACAGTGTCCAAAAGACAGCGCAGCAGGTGTGTTCGAGAATTGCAATAAATTCACCCCATGTACACTGTCGGACGTGCGGCGCGTTCCATAGCGAGCTCGTTTAGCAGGAGAGAGACAAGGACAAACAGATCAATGCACCACTGAAATCGCGCAACGTGATAAAGGTATCTCTGCCGTTCTTGCAGATGATGGGAACCAACGATTGTGAAGCATGGCGTGTTCGCGTCGACTTGTGGCTGCAGGTGAGTGGGGAAATTCCGACGTGTGAAGCGAACTACTTGATGGAGCACAAAGTGCAAAAATTTCAACAGATAAGCTTTCCTTTTTATTATTAGAAGGTGTGATAGCTTGAAACGGCTTCCACAACGACCATCCGAGTATATGCAGCATCATCCAGGACAATATTCGAACTGTGCAATTTAGATCACCCCCTAATACTACCTAGGTACTTCAGCTATCACATCTACCTCGTGTGTAGGTCAAAAGCATCATCCCATACGGTACGTTATATTGGCTCAGGGGATACAGGATTCTCTGCCGCGTTTTCATGATCGTATAACGGACAAACATGACAGGGGATTGGCGCAAAGTTCCCTGCTAGCGCCGGGTGGCCCTTGGCCCTGCAGCCGCCGCGGGAGAGATCGCACAGCACATGGTCCAGTCTTTCTTTTTCAACTCGAGTCTCGAGCATGAACGCCCCATATTTAGCCTTTGAAGACTCGCGGATGGTTTTTGTTGGGTCCTGAATGTTGGTGATGTGCTGCTCCAACTTGACGTACGATTCAGGACCACATTTGTTCCACGAATAATCGCGATGCTTACTGTAGTCGCTATATACCATGTCGCGTCTGATCTTGCACTTGCTGATCTAACGGATTCTGACAATGTTGGGATGGCTTCGCCAAGATTCAACCTGACCTCGGGATCATGTATGTTCCCTGAGAAAAACTGTACCCAGGTAAGATTATCTCGTTTAGTTTATGTCCTGATAGGCCTCAATCAGTACAATTAAACTTGAAGAACATATTGCGCAAAGGGAAAACGCCGAATACGTCAAACTGTTATCCTACCAGGCTAGAGTTATCCTCACCTCAGCTTACCTCGTTTCCAGCAGAATGTGACATGATCGAGGGATTGCATGGGTGCGCATACCAACAAGAACGCCCTTGTCGTTAGAATCGCCCACCCAATCAGCATTATCAATGCACCATTGCGCCTCCCAACAACTGTTTCCATGTAAGAATAGCGTCTCGATCTAGTAATGCAGCTTTGGCGACGCGTGAGATTTAAAATTTGCGAATACGTGCGTGATGTTGGTCGCCCACGTGCTGCTCAACTGTGTGGCTTTTTGACCCGATGGCCTGGTTTATGGATTGGCCTCGAGCAGGAATCCACTAGTACATGCTTCCAATATCTCATCATGTCTTCTAGAAAGAGTTTAGGAGAGTTAAATCTCGTATACGGACAAGCCTCTCACCACGGACTTCAGCTGCAACAAAGAGCGAGACCATTGCGCTGTCTTGGTGAGCAGGAAGACATCGTGTATAAAAGCCACCATGTACAGCTTCTAAATCTGCTCTTACATCACTGCCCTTCATTTGCTTCTTCTCTACGTCTACCAGTTTAGTCAATCAATATGTTATTAAAGAACACCGCAGCTGTCCTGTTCTTTACAGCCGCTTATGGCTCGCCGCTTGCTGGTTCTTTTTATCCAGTGACTGGTGCTACTGGAGGAGTCTTTCCTCGCCTTGAAATTCGTGACTTAGAGAAGACTGGTAAGCCTGTTCAATAGTAGCAGCAACTTCATTTTCTAATTATCCATCAGGCGAGATGTGGAATTTGTTCCTGCTGGCTTTGACAGATTTTGAAGCCATAGACCAAAAGGCCATTGACTCGTACTACCAAATCGCGGGTAAGCATTCTATACAACGAATTTACTGCAACCGCCTGTTCTAATCAGACAACGTACAGGTATCCACGGCATGCCATGGTAGGCGTAGAAGATCCCTCTTGAATTTGACTTTTGACTGATGGCTTTGCCTAGGATGCCTTGGGACGGAGTAGATGTACCAGTGAGACCTGAATTGGGTTACTGTCCCCACAACCAAATGCTTTTCGGAACATGGCACAGGCCATACCTTATGTTGTTCGAAGTAGGTGTTTTCAGCAATTTGGGTAATTGTATGCTTACTCAATACAGCAAAAATTGCAAAGCATTGCCAAAGATATTGCGGCGAAATTTCCTAGTGCAACACGGGCCAAATACCAGGATGCTGCCACCAAGCTTCGCGTACCATTTTGGGATTGGGCAAAAGCTGTCGCAGCGAGTCAACCGGTATACCCAACAGCTATCTCTAACGAAAAGGTGCAAGTCACGTTTCCTAATGGTACTGCTAAAACCATCGATAATCCATTGTACAATTATGACTTCCATCCTCTCGATAATACCCAATTCAATGGAACGGTAAGAACCTCCATGATATTTCAACACATTAAGCTAAGTGTAAAAACAGGGCTGTCCCAACTTTTCTGGAAGTGGTGGTGTTCCAAGTGTCTGCCAAAACTCGCCCTCAACTATCCGCCCTTCCACCAGCGAACTGAATACAGCGTTCCGTAATATCCTGGAATCTCAGAGAAGTTCTCTATACAATATTCTTTCCCAATGGCAACCTTTCAACGGAGTTTCCTCCACCTCCGGCTGCGCCTCACCAAGAATAGGAAATCTGGAGAGTGTACATGGACCCATCCACAATCTGCACTACCCTGGTCACATGTCCCCAGCAGGCGCTGCAGCCTTCGATCCCATATTTTGGCTTCATCATTCGTATGTGGAAATGCGCTTGCATTGAACATGACACAACTAAAACTCCTTTAGGAACGTTGATCGCCAAATCGCCATATTCCAAGCGCTCTATCCTGACACGTATGTCAATGAATGCTTCGCTATGACACCAACCTTTACCATCTCTGTGCCAGACACACTGGACGCTAATTCTCGTAAGTATATAAGTTAGCGAAGACGATCATGTGACTGAATCGCCATTATAGCGCTTACACCCTTCCACAAAAACACTGCCGGCGATTTTCTGTCCTCCAACTCCGTTCGCAACATCCGAAATCTTGGCTACACTTACCCAGATCTGATCAACAACCCTACAAATAAAACACTTGTTGCCCATATCAAGAAATTGTACTCTGGGCCTGCTGACGTCCCAGTCACCACTACTGCAAATCGCAGGTCTCAGGTTGATAGTGTCTCAGCTTCTACAAAGTTTCTCGCTCAAGTAAAACTTCCACTGTATGGGCTTGATGATGGAAAGGAAGGAGCAGCACCGTATAACGTACGTGTATTCTTGGGCGATGTCGCTAGTGATGCGAAGTCATGGGCTTCATCTCGAAATATGGTAGGTTTGGCAACGACTATGGGTGGTGCGAAGATGAAGACCGATCAAGTTGTCCCTGTCCTCATTGATTTGAGTGCTTCTCTGCGAAGAGCTGTTCAAAACGGAGAGGCTAGCTGGGAAGCCGCTAAGGACTTCTTGAAGAAAGAGCTCCATTATCGGGTCGAAATCGTGAGTTACCAAACACTGTTACAACCGCGCCACATTGGGACTGACCGTATACAGGGTGGTACAGAAATCGCACGGGAAAAGGTAAAGGATTTGGAGGTTAGCTTGGTCAGCACAGAGGTGAAAGGCGCTCAATCAGAGGAAGAGTTCGAAGAATGGGTTGGTGAGCTTAAGGAATATGGTTTGATTGACGTTTAGTTACTCAGCGGCCGCTATAGTATGCTTAGGCCTTAATTATTTGAACTTTTACCACCTTAACCGTCTCTAGTATCTGCATGATCCAAAATAGGATTAATTTATATTTTCGGCTGGACACACTATGTCGTCATTCGCGCGATATCTTCTCGTGTTCCGAAGGATTTGCACTGCCAAGGCAAATAGATGCACCAACCGGCAATTTATATGAATTTCCCCAGACTTTGTCCTCCTGATAGTCCTGATTGGGCTTAAACTTTCCATTAACGCGCGGTTGCACTCTAAACTACGACGCGGAAATACGACATATATCCGCGTGCCCAAAGAATGTAAGACACCCTTGAAGCCCAATCTTGGTCTTGAAAGTATTAGGACTGTATCCGTAGCACTATAAAGTGTGAGGATATGCGTACCGAGCTACCCAGTATACATCAATTGTCCACCATGAAGCTGTTTACGTCTACAGTTGCACTTCTCTCGCTTGGGTTAGGGACCAGTGATGCGTCGACTATACCGATCGCAAAGCGCGCAATCTATATGCCAGGAGAGTACACAAGTATGACCGTGTTACACTCTTGAGTTAAAAGAATTCTGATCATACTAGTGCCTGGCCGCAACATAAGTTCTATTGTCTCATGGACATACGCTGCGCTCGCCCACGCCACGATCACTATATCCAACAACACAGCGGAACTTTCATACTTATGCAAGAATTTCGACAATCTCTCTTCGCGGTACTATACGGCTTTTGCGCAGCCCGACGGCGATGTGGCCAAATTGGCCAAAGAAGCTATATGCGATGCCTCCAAATCATCCAACCCTTCGCCTCTTCCTGTACCACAGAACATGTTATGGTACATGAAAATGTACACGGCGGGAATTTTCAACATCCAGGCATATTCTTCAAAAAGTGCGACCACCCAGTGGTATATGGACATGTGTTATTATCTCGAGGCCTCCCTCCTCAGAGGTCTATGGGCTCCATGCCGAGATACTGACGAAGGCGGAGTGGATGTGGAAAGCGGTTTCTGCTCAGCAGCTGGGCAATTTGGCAAGGGACCCTATTCCAAATATACAAATGCTACCCAGCCTGCCGACATCGCTCACCAGGCTGATGTGCTCATGTCCAAAGTCATGGCACGGGTATTCAAAGTCATTGCGAAAGAAGTTAAGCAAATCGAGTATGTGTGCAATAATTGGAAGAAATATGAGGCTGGCATGCAGAAAACAGGATTAGTGGCAGGATCGGTTAAAGAGCTGTTGTGCAGAGAGGTCAAAGTTGTGGATGTAAAACAAGCGAAAACGGACCTTGCCAGTGATATGACGGATCTTTTCATTCTCCAGATTCTAAAAGCTGGGAACTATGAAGGTTATTACAAGTATCTCTGCAACACATTCAGCGCAGCCGACTTGAACAAGAATGGGTTGAACGGGTCTAAGATTGTGGACGCCTTGTGTAAGGCTGCAAGATAAGCCTCGGGCAAACAGTTTAATTCGTTGGAAGCATCAGGATAAGTTAGAAATCGGGTTGGAAGCCTCCTTGATATGATATCCTTTATTGTTTTATTTTCTCAAAATCATGCACATTGCAACAGCACAACAAGATGCCTGCTTCTCTAGATTAGCCTTAGGAGATGGTTTCATAGGTAGACATTCTCCTACTTCGAATGCAAACACCCAAAGCGCTTAGAATCCCGTGTTACAATAGCCACTACGTCTGACTAACGAACTTTCTACATTACATCCTACTGCATTCGGCGAACACTAGCATAGTGCCCGCATGACCAGCGTGTCAGCTTGCCGAGGTAGTTCCATGCGTAGGCTTACACATCGTAACCTGTCAACCGTTCAACGATTGTCGCGGGCAAGCTCTTACTCCTCTACGCGAATAATCTTGTCGCAGTTCAAGATATAATTTGGATCGAGTGCAAATTTTATCTTATGCTTTTTGTTAGCTCGCGCGCAATACAATTTGACTCAAAGAAGCCTTACCTTTCGTGTCATGTCTACACCCGCTGCTCCGATCTCTTCCACGAGCATGTCGCGCAACGAAAGCCCAATTCCGTGTTCACCAGTGATCGTGCCCTCCATTCTCAACGCTCTTTTCTGAACGTCGCGGATCAACTGCTCTCCGAGAGCTCGCTTTTCTGGCGGACAGAAAAATACGACGTGCACGTTACCTGAAACCTATATTAGCTAAAGAGAGGGAAAGAAAAGGGAATACTAGTTACTTACCATCGCCAATATGGCCCAGTGTCGAACAAAACAGGCCAACATCCGCCGTAGCTCGTTGTGTCTCCACGATGATATCAGCAAGCTTTGATCTGGGAACTGCAGCATCGGATGCAAAGAAAATGTCACCTGGTTTCATGACTGTGACGAGACTTTTCCCCATAAGTTTTCTAACGTCCCACCATGCATCAGCCTGTTTAGGGTCTGAGCTTAACGCAATATCCAGACAACCATTTCTCTGAGCCAATTGACTGACCAGTTCGACTTTTCCTTTTGTCGCGTCGCCGGCGCCAGAAAACTTTAGGAAAAGAGTGGGAACCTCACGCCATTTTCCCGGAAACAATCCTGACTGGTTTACTGCGCGCAGGCTATGCTGATCGACGAACTCGATGGCATCGAAGATCTCACCGGATGATACAATAGATGTAGCGGCGTTAACGGCCAGATGTGTGTCGTTGAAAGGTAGGATTGCGACATAAGGATTCTTCGGGATGTTTGTTAACCTCAATACCGCTTCTGTTACAATGCCTAGCGTTCCCTCTGAGCCAACGATCAGATGCGTTAAGTCGTAGCCTGCAGAAGACTTCCTCGGTCGATTGCGGGTTTTGACCACAGTACCGTCAGCAAGCACCACGGTCAACGATACAACCCAATCTCTCATCGTGCCATGTCGATATGCATTCGTTCCTGAACATCCCATGGCTATCTGCGTTTTCATTCTGATTAGTAAATTACATCACCGAAAAAGCGTGCTTCAATCAGAACATTGCCTAGATTGCGTACGATGTCGATCTTGGGAAGTATTTCAACTCACCATACCTCCTATCCTAGCCCCTGGAGCCGGATCTGGTGGAAAGAATAAGCCTTTCTCCTTTAACACGGCGTTCAGATCCATCCAATTGACTCCGGGCTGTACAGTAACATCCATATCGGTCTCATTAAGGTTCCAAATCTTAGACATGCTGCTCAAATCGACACATACACCAGCTCGAGTCGCAGCAATAGATCCGGACAGTCCCGTACCGCCAGAAAATGGCGTGACTGGGATTCTTCGCCTACAACAAACTTTCAAGATTTCGCTGACATTTTTTGTAGTACTTGGATAAATGACCATTGAAGCCTTGTGTAAAGGCGATGCTTCCGCCCAGCGCGATCTGGAGTGGTCGACGCATGTATGCAGGTCGTCCTTGATGTTCTCGCGCCCCACGATTGCAGCGAACTCAGATCGTGCTTCGGACAGGTTTTCAGCGGATGTATCATGAAAGATAGTTGGTGTACACCCCAACGGAAGTGTAGAAGACATGCTAATTGGTGCAAATAATGATGAGGTATGTGAGGATATTCAGAAAAATGTATTCCTAATGCCTGGTCTAACTAATCACCGCACCCCAACCTGGACTAGAGACCAACAAGGCAATCGCTTACTACGCGTCGGATTTAGATTAACGTTGACATTACTCATGCCGGTGAATCTTGGAGCTGCAAGTCCTTTTCACAGCATGCGCGCGGCCCCACACTTCAATGCTTATCTCACGCGACGCACATGATGCATAAAAGTCAAATGAGCGCTCTGGTGACCGAGTTGTTGCTGAAGCCAAGGTCCGCGAATTGTAAATGTCTCATGATGTAGTAAAGGGGTAGACGTTCATATCGAGCACGTTCATTTACGAAATCACTTTGTCAAACTTGAAAACTCATAATTCTGTCTCCTACACACTAAAGACCAGGCAGCAACGTAACTGGGCGGCTAAAATGTATGCAGTCATCCTTGGCATACATAAGCTTCGACTGACTTTGACTGACCCAACTACGCCGCCCAACTGCATTTAGGTGGGGGATGTAGCCTTTCGATGCTGTCAGTTGGAGAGTTACGGTTGATCCTTTTTGGAGTTGATTGATCTGCGAAATGTTAGTAATGAAGTCCTCGATATGGTTCCCTTGGTGTTGTGGTGCTGGCAAATCTGCCAAATGTTAATCTCTTTTTCGTAGTTGGCAATGTACTGGATCTTCAATTGTACTGCAGGAAATCACAGCAAGAGAACTTCCTAGTAGATGGTAGGCTGGAGATTCCAACATAAGTATGTCTCGATGATTGTTACAATTGACCGCACTGATAGCACTGGCTGGTTTTCAGGGTCAGAATGTCCACGTATATTTCGTTACTCTAGATACTTCATTCAACATCTTTTACTTGATTGAGCGTGAAGATGTATACCATCTGAGGCTTGATTTTCCGTACCCAGACCTGGGGCAGAACCCATCTGCCGTCACTCGTCTTAAACCACTACAATCGAAGGTTCCGATTCTAGGAATGAAGTGCTTTTGACTTGCGTTTCTTGCAACAGACTCCTTGCAACGGTTAACTCATAAATGTTTATTACGTATATTCAAGGGATGATGCTTCATAGACTGTGAGAAAGTCAGAGTTCATCGTGTATTCTTAACAGTATATATAATGATACTTTTGCTGCTGCACGCCAACTTCATATAATTCTTTTCAGATAACAATAATGAAGTTGTGTCCTAATAACAATACCAAGTCGTTAATTTGACGTTACGCCAGCTGTACCGAGTTCGAAACGCCCAGCATGTGAAATCTACCTTACGGACAACAGCGACCCAACATATTCATTCAGCAGATTCTAGGTAAGCCAGTCCCAACCTCGTTTCATGGCGCCGGGAGCCTCATGAGATGTTATTGACTCAGATTTCATGACTTTACTTCATATGAATGTCGATCGCTCTAAAGGCTGACCCACTTCGGCATTGCGGCGCAGTGTAGACATCCCCTTACTGTACATTGCGGCGAGGGCAGCAAGTTGGGGTGTCGAAATATGTGTCGCCTTTGATCCATATATAGATATATTGTACATTCTCTATCAAAGCTTGAATTAGATATCTGCCGCCAGACTTACAATTCGAGGTTCCGTATCGAACGCCAACACACATTGCATAACATGGAGACCCATGTAGAATGTACTTTCAACGGACTTGACATCCTTGAATCAGAACAGAATGGCCAAGTCACAACGAGAAAAGTTTCTAATGTCATCGACTTCGATGGACCGAATGACCCAGAAGATCCATTAAATTGGTCAAGCATTTACAAATGGAGTATGGTAATCTTGATATCAATCATGAGTCTGGTTGTGTAAGTATACCGTCGAGAGATTCTGAGACACAGCTTTCAATGACTTATACCTCAAAGCAACCTAGCTATCCTACTGTGCGCCCCAGCAACCCCAAAAATAAAAGAAGAATTTAAATCTACCAGCAAACTGGAGTCAACACTCCTCGTATCGATATGGGAGCTGGGAGAAGTTATTGGACCACTGATTATTGCGCCTTTATCGGAGATATATGGACGGGCTCCGGTGTATCACATCGCGAACGTGTTTTTCATTATATTCAGTATTATTGCTGGTAAAAGCAACAGTATTGGCATGCTAATTGCGATGCGCTTCTTTCTAGGCCTCTCCGTGGCATCAACGGTGATCAATCCATGCATAGTTGGAGACATGTTCAGAGAAACATCTCGCGGGAAAGCGCTAAGCATTATGGGCATGATACCCTTCATTGCTCCAGTTCTTGGTCCTTCAATTGGTGGTGTTATTTCTAGTGCTCTGGGATGGCGTTGGACGTTTTGGATTGTTGCTATAATTGCGGGGCCGTTACAAATCCTATTTTTCATCACATTCCGAGAAAGCTACAGGGTACGGCTTCTCCAGGTCAAAGCAGCCTCCCTGAGGAAGACGACCGGCAACGGACATTTGAGATCGAAGTATGAGAATGACCAAACAAACATACAACCATCGATGGCGATGCGGCAAATTGTTACGCGACCTATGAAGCTACTGTTTCTTTCGCCTGTGGTGTTCCTGGTAGGCATATGCAGCGGGGTGGGTATGAGCCTAGTCTACGTGATTATCACATCGCTTCCGGACGTATATCAAGACATGTATGGCTTTAGCGAAAGCGTTGTTGGCCTGACCTATTGGGGTATCGGTATGTACGATAAGGTATCATGTTTACAGTCACTGATTTCTACTAGGTATTGGCATGATCTTGAGCACGCTTACAGTTGGCCACTTTGTCGATTGGTACTTGCTTTACAGGACTCACTTAAAAAATGAATCTCCTGAATGTCGCATTCCTCCTATGATTCTAGGATGCGTCCTCGTTCCTCTAGGGGTGTTATCTTTTGGTTGGGTTGTTCAGTTCAAGCTTCACTGGGTTATCCCTGTTGTATTTACGAGCCTAGTTGGGTTCGGATATGTCTCCATTGCTATATCAGCCTGGACATATCTTGTAGATGTTTTTGGAATTTACTCAGCATCTGCGACTGCAGGCACTGTCCTTCTCCGTAATGCAGGGGCGGCTACCCTACCTCTGGCTGGGCCTGCACTCATTAGTAGATTGGATTGGGGCTGGGGATTCAGTGTATTTAGTTTCATAGCCTTTTTGACTGTCCCTATTGCAATTGTTCTGATGCTTGCTGGCAGGCGGCTCAGGGCAGTGATGCAAGAACATTTTATAGGCGCCGAGGAAGATCGTTAAATTTTATGGACAATGCAAGAAGACATAGTTATGAAAGAAGGACAAGACGCATACTTCTATTGGTGGAAGCCAATGGCGTTACATGACCTAATTTTTAAGCATAGCAAGGTACTATCAGTTCGAAGTCACAGTATAAATGTCCAAAGTTATTACGGTCGACATCACAAACTGTGCTGAGGTTTTGCTTTACGTGGCGTGAATGCCCACGCCCTTAGATACAGCACATGGTAGGTCCCATATGTATCATTGGCAGTACTAGGCAACCAGTACCTTGTGTCCACCTTTTGACAAATATGGAGCACCGTGCTTCATGACAATTAGATACCTCGCGGTGCCCCAATACATCTACATGCTGCCGTGGCTTTGGCGAAATAATTCAGGTGCTCTCAATTTAGAGCCTAGGGAACTACAACCACGAACTAACTACCTAGGTACCTAGGTAGTGTTCATGAACTACCTCTCGTGTTAGTAGGCGCAGTGATTACATAGTAAGAAAAAATCATGATGGCTAGTGTTACGCCCAAGAAAGCGATGTTGTTTTGACCTAACACTTGTTTCATATGTATACTGGTGTTTCAATGCTATTGATCATTAAAATGCAATCACGCTCCCACAATCCCATCCGAAAACTAGGGCCACGCGCAGGCTCATTTTTGAGCAGGGGTCCTCGTGCCAAGCCCATCTTACCCCACATAGAACTTGCATGCGAGTCAACAACTTTTCTTACAACCAATAATTAGAATGATAAAAGTATTGATCAGATGCTCCCCTAATGCGCCTTACTACGTATATCGGTGCACTAGTGAAGAAGTCTGTGTGCGTTGGCATACACTTGCCAAGAGTGTCTCGGCGGTAATGTAGTGAGGTAAATAACAAACAAGAGGAGGCGCTTCGATGCTAGCGCCGAGGCCAAGCGACAGGGGTGTCCCTGATGGTGCCGTCGGAAGATTGCTCTTATTATTCACTACTTCCCCTCCGCTTATTTTGCCCTTTCTTTTTAGCCAGGTATACCCACCGACGTTCGCCAATACATACCTACTTACCCCGCGACCTTACATCTCAAACTTTCCTACTGTTATGACGACCATCACAAAATTCGTTGACGACCTTTATGTTTTACCTGAAGGTAGAACGGTGCAACCAGAAGAGGATCACGAGCAGTTCCTGACGCACTGGGGCTTCACGATATACAGAACATATTATGGCCCTGGGTCCGACGAACAATGGTCGAAGCTGCTCAGTGATATCACCGACGCCGTGAAAGAAGGTCTCGCCGAACTAGATGAGGCGCACAAACATCCCGACGCTATCACGAAAGCGCAGAATCAATTCCGGCTCGATGCACGTTCAGATCGTACCACCCTGGACGGTTTAACTCTAGAAGACGCCCGAGAACTCTATCTAGAAGGTAGCGGAGGTCAGCCAATGAACACGAATAGGGGTCCATGGCGTATATTCCTATTAGCAGACGCTCAAGTACTACAAGATCCCAGTCTCCGTCTAATAAAAGTTGCTGCAGCAGATTACGACCCTATTGCCGCCGTGCCTAAGAACACTTGGTCTGGCCCTCAGCGTTACTTTGGGTGGATGACTATGTCTACGACAACGGTGTTGGATTTGTTCAACGCCCTAGACATGTTCCATTTGAAACAAATCGTCAATGGTACATCTGGTGGACCAGGAGCATTTTGGGACCCATTGAATGATTAACAAATCGCTTCTGTATGACAGATGCGGGTATTAGAAGATGGTTGAAGGAAACGTTCCTCCGCGAATTCGACAGCGCAATTACCGCAGTCAACGTTTTTCAAGCAAGTTTTCTCTATTGTATTTTTACAATGATCAGAATCATGTATATACATGGCGATAATGAGATCCCGCTTTCCACTCAACTCTACGGACCCCAAGTTTATGCGGTCAAAACCATAACGATGTATCTATGGCCAGTGTCCTCAGGTCAATGTCCAAGTTTCTCAGAGCGCCAAGAACTTGCGCTGCCTGAGGGTGTGCACTGTTTCTCCATTCTTGGCGAAGACCATCGATCGCTCCCCGGGCCCAGTTCCTGGCGTGATTAATGACAAAATTGGAGTAGAAGTCCTTGACCCATTCAGACCAAAAATCGCCAATTGCCGTTTGATCATCGGGGTGGTTCGCATTGTGGACTTGCTGAGAATGCCTCCATTGCGCGCCAACGTTATTGACTATTGCAGTCAAGAAGCCATTGACGTTCGGCGTCTTTTTGAAGTTTAGATAGCTGATTGATGCAATTGTCGACCTTATTCTCCCAAGTATGTACTCCGCATCATCATAATTGCCACTGTCGGTGAGTCTTCTGAGACGACCTTCGGACATAGGTCTATTCCCTTTCATAAGCTAGTGTAGGCACTATTATGTTAGCTTCTATATTATAGCAAGTACGAGATGTAAAGTCCAGAGAATGTAGCTACTTGCCTGAGTTTTCACTCCGTGAATCTGCTTATTAAGCCCCACGAAGTAGTTAACATTATCTACGCTCCCTAGGCATTCCATAACCCGTGCATATACAAATCGTAGGCTTGAGTCCTGGGACTCAGTTGCACCTCCGGGCAAGGGCGAAGAGCCCAAAAGTATGGGTTCAGTCCGGGCGGTAACAAAGTAAGACATAGCTATTGGACCTGTCCTAGCAGTAGCGCCACTTCGCAGTCTGTAGTCAGGAATGAGCAACTATTTACTTTTCTCGAATGTCATAATACTCACTGGCCTGCTGCGGCATCTCTCATGAATTGGCCAATGAGGTGACCATCGAGTATATGTTCCACTAAAACCATGTAAGCGGGAAAACAAGATGTGCGTAAATTCTGGGTCATACTCTCATAGATTCGACCAATTGGTGGTGGTTGGGGGTTCTGTGGAATTTTATGTTGCTTTATCTTAGGGTTACCACAATCGCCAACGTCCTCGAAGTCAACAACCTCATCTTTAATGTGATGATCGGAAGGCAGGTCACTAAGGTCTTTGTACTAAAGTTCGTGAGCCAATTGTAGACTAGTTCAGCATCCATTTACATACGTCTGGTAAAGTAATGGTGATGGTTTCTTGCTGCCCAGTAGGGCTGACCAATTTGATTGTATAGGACCGCGATGCTCTCTTCTCAAGAACAGAAAGTGATAAGGAGGTTTCTTTTGCTGTTCTCGATTGCATGTTATGGCGATGACGAGAGTGATGGTGATAGTGTTGGTGGCTATGGCTAAGTTGCTGAAACGATCGATCGCTCAAGGAGCGTCGCTCTGACCATTGCGATTCTATATCGCCGCAGTCTTCCTCATCGCAAGACATATCAACACAGACAAGAGTCTTGTCAGATCCTCCCTTCGAAGCACGTGCATTCCAGTAATCGAGATTGCACATGAAATCCTCTGCCAAGGCGATAGGCCCCTCGTTTATGTAAATGTCGAGTTTCGTTGCAAAATCGCGCAAGCTGGGGAAACGGAGATTGCGGAATCTGTCTCCCATTGCAGAATTCCAAGCTTCTTCCATCAAATCGATCATTGCAGATCCTCCACCACTGACAGTGAATAGACGCAACAGGATCTCTGCGGTTTTATCGTAGGGATATTTCTGTTCTCTTTTCGCTAGAGAATATGATTCGCGCTTTGAAAATGGTGCAGGAACCTCGCATCGAGGATTGTTCATGTATACCGATAGTGCATCGCGATATTCTTGTAATTTTGGGTTCTCGATTTGGATGATGTCTGCCATATGTGGGACACAGCAAAGCGCGCGGTAGGAAAAATTGGCACAGTTTTTGTCGTAGCCCATGCCTATCCGTACACGATCATTTGGGCATCCACTGAGGCACCAATTTTTGGGGGCACCGGAAGGCTTAATGCCAATTTTTTCGAACCATTTACAATCCGAGAAACTTTCTTTAGAGTTGCTGTCATCATAACAGAACTTACGTTCGTTCGGTGGGTCTTTTGGTAGGAGATGTCCTTTGTAGTAAGCGTTACAGACTGCCTGGCCACTGCCTGCACTTGCGCTTGCGAGGAGGGTACTTTTTTTAGAGTCTCCTGCAGGGCATGACGATGTCTCCTCGCACATTGGGTATTTGCCCCATTCTCCCTTGGTGTAAAGCTTCATGTTTTTGTGACGCCCTTCACAGCAGGCTGATTGATACGTTCCCCTATCTTTGCAGTTACTGTTGTACGACCCAATTTCGACCATGCCGTTTGGACAAGTCGGGTCGCACTTACCGTCAATCTGCGTGTACCAACCACATGATGGCTGTGAGGTTCCTCCGGGGCAGCAGAAGTTACGAACATCCTTTTTACTACCACAGCCAGACTCATCATACATGTACTCATCCTTTTTACCTCTCTCGTCACTGCGCTTGATATGATTCCATCCGTGGGGGCAGCCTGTCTAACTGTAAGCCTATGATTGAAGAGGTCTGAACGTAATAAGATATCACCATACTTTCTCCACAGTTTGTCCACTTGCACTGGTCCTGGGAAACTTCCAGATTTTGAAAAGCATTGCCTGGACCGTCAGTCATCGGCAGCGATAAAACCTTGCGATTCGCCGCCTTGGCGAGAGCTTTGTGATATTTAGCATCTTTAGTGTCATGGCTAATGGCCCACACCATTAATCCTCCCAGGCACATTGTTTGTGCATACTCAGATTTCATCTTGAAAGTTTCTTCGTCATCATATGCAACCCACTGATTGTCCCAAGTAGCCACTTTAGTTGCTTCCTTTTTATATAGAATCGGTGTTAGGCTTTTTGCTTTGATAACATCATCAATCTCGGAGTTCAGCAAGACACCGATTTCTCTGCTACATTTTCCTCTTTGGCCGCCAGATTGATATGTGCATCCAGGTGTATTACAAGATTCGCTTGTCATGGAAAAGCTGCGTCCATAAAACGCAAGGCCTAGGACAACCTTGCTGGGATCAACATCGTTTCTCCAGAGCAAATCGAGAGCGAGATCGATCTCGGTCAGGTTAGTGTGCGAGTTAAGGAATGCTCCAGTCCACTTATTGCCTTTATCCCAGGTTCCTAGTCGTTCATCAATCAGGTGCGCTTTAAGCCTTCTCCCCATAAAAGTCAATCCGGAGGACACATACCGTGTAAATCGTAAGACATTATATTAAACCAATCGACGTTTTTACTCTGCAAAAGTATTAATTTCAATGTTCCTAGGGTAGCGATGAAGGACATACGAGGTTAAGTAAGTCAAAATGTTGAAGATACCAGTATGATGCGGGTAAGGTGATTGATAATCCTTTGTTCGCGCCTGCAAGCGTTTGTTTCAAGCGAGTCATAAATTTCGGGAAGTTGTCGAAGTCTACAGCTCTGCCAGACCGATCTTCTGCCACTGGGTACTCCCTACGCAGCCAGAACTGATTAGCAGATATATAGATACGGGAAGGATTACCTACCAGTCCAAATCTATCCCATCAAAACCGTATGTAGACATGAATGATAGCAGAGATTCCATGAAAGTCTTTTGCCTTGGGACTGATGCTGCAAGATCTGAAAATGTAGTGGCCGTGGGACCTGGGTCGTTGAACGCCCATCCACCGACAGCAATGTACACTTTCAAGTTGGGATCCCTTTGCTTTAAAAGCATTAAGCGCTCGTATAGATTGACATCTTCTAGGGAAGCAGGAGCAATCTTAAACGTCTTTGGATCAATGATGGCGAAAGCGAAGTTGATGTGAGTGTACACGCCGATTGGGATTTGCTCAGGATAAAACACATTACAGGGGCGGTCGACAGCCCAACCTTCGTAGTATCCGATGACACGGGAGTTACCAATATCTTTGGAACATGTCTTATGGTTGACCTTCTTGTCGCCGCAAAATTCTTCAGTAGTCTTCAAAGTCATATTAGCAAAAAAAGCAAAAAAAGGCTGAGGGTCTTACACCACAGAACCCGTGCTCTGAACAGCAAACATTCAAAGGACATTTGTCTCGCTGCGACCATTCGACGCCCCAACCGGGATTGCATTCGGATTTCCTATGGCAATCCTGCTTACACGTTTCACCGCAGACTGAACTTTTAATGACCAAACTTTACATCGTATGCCAAAAAAACTTACATTTTGGGCCATATCCACACCAGCCATTTTCATTGCAGCAGCCAATTGCACACGGGCCGTCATCACATCGCTGAGCCAAACCAAGCGCAGTGAGAAGAAGGACCGTGATAAATACACGAACAAACGACATTGCTCCTAATCTAGGACAAGCAATGTCACGATGGATTCATCTACAAGGTAAAGAGTGTGTTCTTAAGCAATGAGAGTTCTATAGTGTCGAAAACATAGTACATAAGGAAATCCAGCATGAGAGATTTTGATGAGTAGCCCATAGCGTGGTGCGCTTACCGCTAAAGCTTTGGAAAAGCGCCATGATCCTGCATCACCGGTGAAAACGGGTCTATCACATGGCCGCGATATTGTTTGTGTTTTCAATCCTCGTATTGAAATGGGCCTGGCCGAGCAGTCGCCTATTCAAAGTTTCTAAGTTCCATTAATTCGGTGTCCTTGCCAAGAAAATTTGGGATTTGCCCAGGAAGCCAAGCATGCTGCGCCGTAACTAGGATTGTTTCTGTAACGCTTCCCTCCATCAGACATACTAGTAAGTGCGGCACAGTTCTCAGAGCAGAGACAGGCCTTCCCAATCGTCCGAGAACCCCCCGAGTATGTAGGCAGGCATTACCTAAATGCACTATTCGGAGCGTACGATGTGGCGCACGCTATCGCTAAACCAGGGTCTATGCCCCCCTGCCTAAGCCAAGAATTCAAAATCCTTTCGGTCTTTTTCAATTTGACTATACGTGTGATTGCAATCGTGTTTACCGCTGGAATGATTTGAAGGTAGGAAATGCTGTAGTATCGTGGCACAGCTCTACTAAATTCGAACCTCTCCGTTCATGCCAAGTAAATACGAGAACAGGCCCCCAAAAAGCAAAAAGCTATAGTTGCCACCTGGAGGCTTACTATACCCGCCCTAGTGGTGAAATTGTGGTAGGAACACCGACATTTACGCACAGTGTATACATAGCTAAAACGACGGTACCCAGGACAGCATATTTTACATCAATTCTGGCTTAAAGGACTTCTCAGAGAGCAGCAGTCACGTTATAGTGAGAAATCAAGGTATCTATTTCTGTCAGTTACAATTCTCGTGGGCTCCATCATGATACGCTTCGCCAAAGCATCCGTGTTCGCACTTATAGGTTTTCACGCTGGACGCCAGCTCGCCAATGCCCAGTTTTCCATATACGAATCTGACTATCTCGATGAAACTTTGGGAGAAAGTTGCATCGAAGCTTTAGTAGCGCGCATCGACTGCTCGCCATTCGTCGAAGAATTTCAACGGCTCTCCTATCGGGGCGATCTGGACGTGGAATTGACAGATAGTATCTGTACTGCCGACTGCTCGTCTTCTCTTAAGTCATGGTTCGATACCGTCAGCGTACGTTGTGCCGGTAAAGTTGTCAGTGGAGGCATTCCCACAAGATATGGGGGATACATGTGGGCCGGGTTCAACGAGACATGTGTTAAAGATCCTCGGCCGCCTCGTGCATACTGCAACAGTAAGACTCTAATCTCCAATCAAATGCCGGCCTGAAAGCCATGCTAATGATGTAATATTGAAGGCATCATTGCAAATTTCACTGTGGTCTCGAAAGTTCAAGAAATGCCTCGATCGGAGCTGTGTCATACTTGCCACGTTCGCCGCCTGGCGCTGATGCAAGCATCGCGATACTCAAGTTATAACGAATACTACAAGGAGAAATTGGAATACGTCTATTCCCAATGCAAACTTACAGGCCCCACCGATATCCCGGAATCTCTTGACGTAGTTGAGCCTGCGCCACCATCGTATTGTTTGAGCAATAAGCGATACACTACCAAGCAAGGCGATACGTGTGAATCGATCTCCAGCAGCACCAGCGTTTCCTCTGCATATCTCTATATGGGAAATCAAGAGCTATTGAAAGACTGCTCAAGTGTAACTCCAGGGCTGAGCGTATGCATACCATTAACTTGCGTAACGTATTACCTACAGCCGTCCGATACATGCTTCTCTATCGAACGAAAGCTGGGTCTGAAATCTGGAATGGTTCAACGATACAATTCTTGGCTCGACTTGGGTTGCACAAACTTGCAGACAGCGACAGGCTTCTATGGGAAATACATCTGCGTTTCACCTCAAGGCGGCGAGTTTAAAAATCCAGATAAGCCACCAGTACCAAGTCCAACACCGAGTATCGCAGACGGATATGTGAGAGAATGGGCTGCGCCACCGGATGGTGCGACGGTGGCTGAAGGGACGACATCACGATGTGGGAAATGGCATATCGTTGTTGCGGAAGATACATGCGTCAAGATTTGTCTAACAAATGGTATTGACACCAATTTGTTCCACGAAGTCAATCCTTCTTTAGGAGCTGGTGCTGATTGCGATGCTTCGTTAAAGGAACAAACTGCTCTTTGCACGGGTCCAATGTACTCATGGAATCAAACGAAGGTGGAATCGCGTTCCAATTAGTATTTTGGCGTGAAATGTATCTCAAGTCTTTCTTAACACATAAGGAGCTACGTCAAAATTATGGAGCTGTTGAGTAGCTACAGCAGAATGTGAGAAATCCCTAGCAAATTAGATTCAGGGTCTTGATTGGGCATTCCATTGACGTGTTAAAATGAAGCGCGCTTGAAATCTTATGTATTAATTATCCGCTACTATAATCAAGATACTTCTTCGACCACATCCATAGTACGCCATACCACGTATGGTTGGAGTATTTTCCCGCATTGTTATTCGAGATAAAATGAAATATAATTCATCTCTCGGGTATATAGAACACACTGTTGCATTATGGCTATACTGGCCGCTGTGCGGTGGCATTCATGCCAAAAGGCCCAGTCATACCTAGCATGCACCTGGCTATCTACTTCTACAGACCAACGCTAGTTACATTGAAATTGATGCTTCATGAAGATATTTGCCGAAAAGCTCACCCGAAGGTTCTGTAAAATGATCAATCGATACATTATAATCTTAAAAGTTCCTCGGTAACACACATCGCTGTGCGCGTGATCAACGCCACTAAATTTTCACTTATTTAGTGGGTACGGCCTTTTCGAAGTTGTTTGCGAAAGGACTAGTATGCGGCGCAGTTCAAGCTCTGCAGCTCGCACAGACATACCAAAACTTGACCGCCAAGCGCAACGATAGAACGCCTAGATCTTATTACGAAGTGCTGAAAAGGGTGTCTGCGCTCTTCCCTGTTATCGCGACGACCTTCTCTGTTAGTGTTCACCGGAAAAGCGCCTTATTCACTTCAAACTGTAGGATTGGGGCACAGGAAGCCGCACAGCCTTTGCTTGGCGGGTCCACCAACCCGAAAGTGCTTAACATTTGATAAACTTATGCCTGCATGCAGGAATCTCATTTTATGGGCTTGTTAGGATTGAAAATTAATACTGTTCAAGACTAAGGATGGAAATGGACCTGCCCCCGGTGGAGGGAAAGGTATATCTTTCCTGCTTCTAATGATACAATCGCCACCCATAACTCCGTCACTACTTGTGCAATGAGGATACTTGTAATGCATCTTCCAATACTTTTCGCTCTTCTTACTACTATTAGCGCTGCAGTCGATGTACTTAATGCCAAACATTTCAGCAGACATGGTTCCGATGTAATCAAGCGCCAGAATGGCCCAGTAGCATCCGATACTGCAGCAGACTGCACTTATTTTGACACGGCAGTTGATAGTTCCATAACGTGCCAATTCTTTGAAGATGGCTGGGGTTTGACACACGAGCAATTCCTAGACTATGTGAGTAGATCATACTAGGACGTGTGGACCTTCAACTTACCTTAACACTAGAACCCAAGTGTCAAGAACGACTGTAGTGGCATTAAAGTTGGGAATTCGTACTGCGTTGAAGTCAATAACGGTCTCCCTCGCCCTACCACCAAGATCACTAGCGCGGTCCCATCCACCACAGCTCAACCATCTCCAACCGGCGTCAAGAAACCAAGTCCTACGCAGTCTGGCCTGATTGAATCTTGCACCGACTTTTACCTCGCTGTGGACAACGACCGTTGCGATCTCATTGTTGCCAAATATGGAACTTTCACGTTTGATGAATTCGTGAAGTGGAATCCAGCTGTTGGTCCAAATTGTCGCAGCATTTGGACCCAAACATATTACTGCGTTGGCGTACCTGGAACACCAACAGCACGTCCATCCACAGTACCAGTAACACCTGTACCTACCCCCACCGGCGCAGTCAAACCCAGTCCAACGCGGGAAGGTATGATCGATACATGCGACAAATTCCATTTTGTCGTCGACGATGAGATTTGCGACACCATCGTGCGTAAATATGGCACCTTCACATTTGCCGACTTTCTCGCCTGGAACCCGTCAGTTGGCCCCAACTGCGATGGTTTGTGGTTATCAACGTGGTTCTGTGTGGGTGTGCCAGGTACAGCTCCAGCAGCGACGACGACAAAGCCAAGTACGACATTGGCGACGAGTACGAAGCCAGCTACTAGTACTTGTATATTGAAGTTCGTTAATGGGCAGTATTATTGTGTTGGTAAGTGCAAACCTTTAGTTGATGCTTTGATTAAGTTTCAATTGAGAAGAAATATGTTAACGCAAATGTATAGATGATCCTCAGAGTTGTAATCCAAACGCCCCAGAACGACCTCAGCCTTCCGCCATCTGCGGCTGCAAGAGGTGGCATAAAGTCGGCGAGAACGAGAATTGCGACAGTATTGTTGGTCGATATAAAATTTCGAGGTCCAATTTTGATGCATGGAATCCAAGTGTTAATACGGGTGGGAATTGTAAGACATTGTGGCTTGGTTATAATGTCTGTGTAGGGATTTGAGTCTGTATCGACATAAATAATTGCTTATCTGAAAGGTTTAGCATGTAAGCTGTTAGTTGTTGGCAGAGTTTGCCCTCCCTCCAGCACAATAATTGCGATAATTGACGTATAACAACGCGAAGAGTTAATGAAAATGTACGGAACTACTTAATCCTACGTTTATCGAGCGCGCGTATGAGATAACAGCTACTTGGAATTGGTAGGTGGTAGTAAAGCGCAAGTTCCTTGTAATTACGTGTTTAGTCTGTCCCCTTCGATACTAGGTTAGATTGGACCTGAGTAGCTTGTCTAAACAACATCTTCGCACCTTCATAGCTGCGATTCCATGTGTGAATAATTAAACAGCTAATTGTCGTGTTACTGGTAAGTGAGATTACTTTTTATATTGGCGTCTGCGATTGCACGCTACAATAGCTAAACACTGTATGGAACCAGCAAGAAGTAATCCTAATAAGAAGTTGAAGTATTTTGAATGTTATCTTATCATTCATTTGTTTCATACTGGCCCCGCTCTTCATTACTTATATTTTTTAAGCAGCAGCATAACGTCGTTACATGCGGAGACAAAGGGCGCGGGATGTAGTTGAAAGAGGCTAGGATTGGTTGAGAAAGAACGCAAATAACGGGTGATATTCCCATATCGTTTGCAAGATAATCTATACACTGAATCTACAATCCCTCGTGATTCTGTAATACCACCTAAACCATGTTACTATCTCATGGCCGAGCTCATAAAATAATCACATGTGGCCCAGTTGTCCCTTCTAGAGAGAATATAGCGAATATTGCAGCAAGGCAATAGTGCGAGAATAACATCTATTTGCTAGTTCCTGATAGAGGTAACATAGCCGTAGAATGCACGCAATGAGCTGACTAGATGCAAGTAATCTGACAAATACGTCCATTGCAGACAATGTAGACTGGATTCCACACTAACATGAATTCGTGGAGGCAGATACACGTCCAAGTATGATACGAAGACTGAAGCAAACCGTCGCGCTAATAGCAATAACTGCATTTGAAACAGAAGGCAATGGCATATGCGCCGAGAGGATTTGCATCTTATAAGACTTCTGTTTAGCCGATACAAGGAAGAAGTTTCTATTTGTCTTACGAATCTAGCTTTTGAGATAAATATTTCGGAAATACTCCGTACCAAGTAGTATGAAGTGTTTAACATCATTCGGACTTCGTGCTTCGGTGTAGCCGACCGCCTTAGTAGGAGATACCAGCTGAGCTGAGACTTTAGTCCGTATATGCGACGCCACAATACACCTAGTGTGCTTTTAGCGCTGTGATTCACAAAGCATATAATTGAACACCTCCTTGATGCTTTCGCAATAAGTATTTACAGCTATACCTCCCTCTCTTTGTTCCTCACTTTGTTTAATAGTTTTGCTATTTCCCTTTAGCGTTACTAGAGCAATCACGAATCAAAGTACCGCGATGCCTGCTAAGCTCGATCCTTCTTCCACGGAGCAAGCCCCTATCGGGAAGCACGTCCCGCCCGGTCCGAACGACAAGCGCAGTCCTTGTCCGATGATCAACGCTCTTGCAAACCATGGGTATCTTCCCAGGAACGGACAGAACGTCCTCGCTAGTGAGATGAAAGCGGCAATGGCTGTCACCGGCATATCGAACGCTCTTGGCACAGTCTTCGTGAATACTGTGTATAACATACACCAAGAGAAGGGCGACAAAAATGAAAATGGATGGCTTTCCCATCTATGGTCGATTGCTCGTGATCCATGGATATTATTAGCGCGGCATGGAATGCGCAGGCCAAATCAAACGGATGACACCGGAAGGCCAGTGCTCGACCTCGATCAGCTTGCACTGCCCGGAGCGATAGAACACGACATTTCATTGACGCGTCGAGATCATGCACAGAAAGAAGGAAATTGCGTACGCCAACAAGATTTGGTGGATGCATTATTATCATGTTCCACAGACAAGAAATCCATCACGATAAATGAGCTAGCTGGGTTGCGCAAACGTCGCATTGAGGAACAGCGCAACAATAACCCCGGTTTGATCTACGGATCATTCGAGCACGAGCTTGGTTGCGGTGAGATAGCACTCATTCTGGGCGTGTTCGGCGATGGGAAAAGTGCGCCATACAAATTTGTGGCACCGTTCTTACAAGAGGAACGGCTGCCAATTCAAGAAGGATGGGAGAAGAGAAAATGGTGGACTTTGGGTTTGATTGAAGTGAAGTTGATCGTGACCAAAGTAAAGAGTCTCATTAGTCTGGACAAAAAGGATGCATAGGGATTGGTGCAGCGTTTCCACTACAAACCTGGAAGAGAAAGGTATGACCAGAATAGTCGGTACCATCAGGGCTTGGTTCGAAGGTTGAATGTATATAACCATCATTCGCATGCGACTACAAATCAGCGCGCAGGCCAAGATCGAATACCTAGGTTCAGTGTAGCTTGCATTTGGTCTCTTCCGCTCCACTAACAATCCCGACAGTTAGTCGCGAGGGGCTCGTTGCATAATGAGACCGACTCAAGTCTTTTGGGCTGGGCGTTGTTCACGTGGTAGCTACTAAGTCAACAATAGGAATCTCAAGGGTCACGAGCCAGTTATACTCTTTAACTAGCATGGCCAGCTTATAAGCATTTAACCTTTCGGTCTTGTGCAACCTTAATCTGTTTGTGAGCTTGGCTGAATTGATTGGGGAAGTGATTCAATCGAATTTCTGCTCACATTTTCTCCGCCGGCTTGCACTCGCCTAATTTCCTATTGGTGGCGCAATGATCTAACCCCAGGTTACAAAGCATAGTAACCTTCCGCCTTCCTAACTCCTAATTAAGATCTCGCATGCCGCTAGTGCAGTCAAGGCCATCACGAAATAATGCGGGGAAGCAATACCTTCAATCCACGCTATATCGTGCAATTATTCATTTACCATAATAACCGTACTCAACGGGAAAATATGAAGCTGCGTTTCTTCGCACATTTGAAGCTCCGACCAATTCATCTTATTATTTAACCATGTTCCAATCACAGATTTGTGTGCATCTGGCGTATCTCCCTTCTCTACTATACTTTTCAACATGAAATATTCAGCGATCATCTCACTCCTACTAGCGCTCCGACATGCTGTTGCTGTTCCGTTGGCAGAGTCATCTGCTCTTTTGAGTACTCAAGCAGCGAATAGTACCTTCTCATGGGACAAGAACACCTTTTACATCGATGGGAAGTCGTATCAGATAGTTGGTGGCCAGATAGACCCCCAGCGCGTCCCACGCGCCTACTGGGCACAGCGCCTGCAAATGGCAAAATCGATGGGCCTTAATACTATATGCTCATACCTTTACTGGCAAGACATTGAGCAGCACCCTGACCAGTTCGACTTCACCGACAGGAACGACGTCGCCGCATGGTTCATGGAAATTCAGAAAGCCGGCATGAAAGCTGTGCTCCGCCCCGGACCATATGTGTGCGCTGAACGTGATTGGGGTGGTATGCCAGGGTGGTTGTCTCAGATCCCTGGCATGAAGCACCGTTCCAACAACGAGCCGTTCTTGAATGCATCAAACAAATACCTCGCCAAAGTTGGCTCACAGCTTAAGCCATACCTTATCTCTAATGGTGGCCCTATCCTGATGGTGCAGATAGAGAATGAGTACGGCTGGGCCGGCAGCGACCATACCTACACAAACAAGCTTGCCGATATTTTGAAGAACAACTTCCCAAATACGAAATTATACACGAATGACGCGAATAACGCAGGCGCATTAAAGAATGGCCAAGTACCAGGCGCACTCGCCGTATTTGACGGAACCGATATGAAAAACGGGGTCAACACGCTGAGATCTGCTATCACTGATGCGTCCAGCATTGGACCAGCCATGAACGGTGAGTATTGGGTTCGATGGTTCGATAATTGGGGTCCTAGGAATGGTCATAGTACCTACGATGGCGATAACAACGGCATGCAGGGACGTGCCAATGATCTTGATTGGATGCTTAGCAACGGCCATCACTTCAGTGTGTTCATGTTCCACGGTGGTACAAGCTTTGCCTTTGGCAGTGGCTCTGGCGATTCGACACCACGCACGCCATTTACTACGAGTTATGATTATGGTGCGGCGCTCGACGAAACGGGACGGCCATCGCAAATATACAATTATTTTCGCACTGCAATCGCAAAGCACGTTTCCAACATCCCTGCCATACCATCGACGCCCGCATTAGCTGCTGTTTCAGACTTTACTTTGACACCTTTGCTGGGTATGTTCGACAGTCTGCCCACAAATCCTCGCACTTCCTCCTCGCCACTCGTAATGGAAGCTATTGGTCAGGTATTTGGATACATTTTGTATGAGTCCATCGCCACTGGAAGTTCTTCCGGTCGTCTTCAAGCAGGAAGTGGTGCTGTCCGGGATCGTGTCATAGTTTATGTCAATGGCCAGAAGAAAGGCGTCATCGATTCAATCTACAAAACCCCGGCTGCTGTAAATGTAAGCCTCAACAAAGGCGACAAGTTATGGCTCCTCGTGGAGAACCTTGGACGCGCCGATAATGGCTTCTCCGACCAGCGAAAAGGGATTTCGGGCGATGTGATGGTTGGTAACACAAAGATCACTGGTTGGAACCACTACAGTTTTCCACTCGATAGCGCACCTTCTTTAAATGGTCCAACAAAAGGTGTGTCAGCGAACAGCCCTCCCGTTTGGTACCGGGGAACTTTTAAGACCTCGAACACTGGAATGGCCGCTGACACCTTCCTGCAATTGCCTGGCGGTGTCAAAGGCGTGGTCTTTGTGAATGGTTACAACATTGGACGGTACTGGACTGTTGGGCCACAGCAAGAATTATTTGTTCCTGGCGCATATTTGAAACAGGATGCTGATAATGTTGTGGCCGTTCTTGAGTTAGAACCGGGGACCACGACAAGAGTTGCGCGAGGCGTGGCGAAAAGAACGTGGCGGAATAATGCAGATCCAGACTGCAACAACTGCTCGTAGGTACACCTACTGTACTGTCTATGGTATCACCGGTTTAGAATTGCACGAATTTACACGAGCTTTTCCTTCTTAAATACAGATTTCGAGGCCTCTTACGGCTGTTTCTTAAGCAATACCAAATAGTGCAAGCAGTTCGTATCTTGTGGATATTCCTCCTGCAACACATTACGAGCCCTATCCGTGCGAAGTCTGAACGCCCCATCTGAACTCGAGGGATGAAACTCATGAAGCCTGCCAATTCGTTCACCGGGCTGAATCTAGCTATTGAATTTACAGGTAAAAGCATTGCTGCGCCGCCTTATAAAGCTGGAAGATCGAATGAAGCTTGTTGCAAACGTTTCGCCTCTTGTAGTCGAGTTATGGATGGTAAAAGGTGCTGTCCTACAAGCATTATATATAGATTGTCAGATCATGTTGTTCTCAAAGCCACTTAAGCTTCACTGGGCAAGAAGGTATACTCGTTTCCTGCATCGCATACCTATTTCAATCTCAGTGGCCACATATAGTTCGATTTCTAGATATCTGCGCAAGGCAATCGCGGTGGCCAAATTACTGGGAATCTCTCTTCTCTCGACATATTACAGCCTTTAAGTGGGCATTGTTTAGTAGCATGAGGTAGTACCGAGCAGCATTTCAAATGTGCATGTACACCAATACGAAACGAATTACTAAAGCACAAGATTTCCTCTAGCCGACTGGAACTAAGGCTTTCCACTCAAAAATTCTCATATAGAAAATTTCTATGCTACAGTGTGATTAAGAAACGCTCAAAGCTCGTCTTCATTTCGATAACCCTCATTTATTGCCAGAGATGCAATTCCTTGGGCAAAGTGTAGTAAAAAGGAAAAGATGTGAGGTCCCACAAGAGCTTGGCGTATGCGAACTGGACTTTGGCTGAAGTTTGGTACATATGCATCTAACTATTAAACTCGTAAAGCAACTACTGGGCGGACTGTGAAATTGCTTGGTACTAAATTGCACTCAATAAATGCTTTAGTTACCGCCTCCGTCTCGACTAATGCAGATACAACTTCGTCATTGCAGCGCATACTTTCATCGCAAATTGTAAATTTTTGACGGGTTATGTCCCAATAAAATGCGTCCCCCGATACAGTAGCAAACTGCCAGGCGAGTTGTACCTTGTCAACATTATGCTCTTCTGCACACTCTAACTCTTGAGGCGCATTTACAACGACAAGTAACTCCCTCAGAGATGAGAAATGATAAATCAGATCTGGCATGTATTCCATTCCTGATTCGCTGATCAATGTCGCTTGTGATATGGCAATACGTCGAAATTCTGACCATGGAGATACGACTTGGCCTATGACATCAGGTTGCTCCATCCGCGAAAATATGTCGCGTTCCGCATCTCCAAGCTTTCCAGGCCTGAAATATATTGCATCTGATGTTGGATTGAATTTGCGCATAAAGATAGGATAGTGGTTGTCACGAGTCTTTGTGGCAAGCCCGAGCGCGCGAATTCGAGTAAGCGCAATAGCGCGAGCCTCATGATTCACAAAGGCCATTGGTATTTCTATATGAGCGTCGAGCAATTCGTGGTCAAATTTAAGTTGCCAGTCATCAGGTTCTGCGCGGTACAGGCGCCAGCATCCTGATCGAAAGTACGCCAGAGCAGACTCAATGGTGTTGGGCAGAGCGTCATTCCAGATTTGAGCGCGTAATTCGGCGGCCAGGGTAGGAAAGTAGCGGAAAACAGCTGATGACATGGCTGCATTAGCTAAAGCATATGCAGGAGCAGATGGAAACAGTAAGTAGAAGAGATCGGAGCGAAATAGTAGCCGAGAGTCAGCAACAGATAAGAGTTCAAGATTTCTCCCGGGGCGTAATGTGCTGCGTTGGGATATTATATTTGGAGAAGAGTTAGCGCGCGACTGAAAATTATCTGAAACCGCACCTTGTTGCGCTCAATCAAGTGATGGCCAGCTTCAACACGCTCTCGGTACCCGAAACTATTGGCCCAATTAGGAGGCCCTTTGGTCGCACCATAACAATCTATCCAAAACCTTGTGGACAGTATCTGCAGTTGGGAGGCGATGTAAGTCAAACAAACTTCCTTTCTTATGCACAGTCAGGAGGCGGCGTAGAGACAACTCATCTGCCATGATATGCACAGTTAGGGGGGAATCAAATATTCCTGCTGTTCAAGAAATGTATGCAGTGAGAGCGGCACAGGTTTCGTCTGACACATACTGTCGAATCTGCTCCCTGTAGTATCATTTGGCTTGGAAACATGTCTTTGTTTCTGACGCTGTGCAAATAATTCAAAGGGAGTTTTCATGCAAGTTGAATGATATAAGTACTTCGGTTTTGCGGTGATGGATATGTATGTGCACGCGCGGAGCTTCCAGATTTCAGTTTGAATATCATATTGAGCTCATCTCAAAAAGTTGCCTTTTTGTAAGTCTTCTTTGAAGACTTGTTTCTTTTTTTAATTGTCAATAAAGCCGGTATCTACAGTGTTTTATTCACCGATAGGGTCTCTAGGCCACGATCAACGTCAAGAAGCAATTCGTTAGACTTCAGTATTGCAACCATCGGTCATTGTTGGAATCAGTTCCATTACATCCCGTTCGCCACAACAATACAACAATGGTCAATTTAATTACGTACGCTGTCGCAGCTCTTTGGTTAATAAGCCAAGTAGCGGCAATCAATTACGGCCTTACATTCGCATGCTCAAGTAAAGATGGCATAACACCAGGCGAAAATAGACGTATCTCTAGATTGGCCGGCAGAGTGACTGAAGCTGTTGGAACTCGCATTCTTGATGAGATGTGCCAATGGTCCGATGGCGCATACAAGGCTACATTGGCTCAACGTTCCAATACCATAAGCGTCACGCTGGTAGATCAACCTGTAGATTCAAAAAGGGAAGCGCTAGATCATATCGCAGCGATGCAGAGATTAGTGCGACAGAAAGTTGCTCTATAGCCCTTCGTGAGACGTCAATGGCATAGCATCAGTTCATGGAGGAGATAGTGCGCCATAGCCAAGAGTGCCCTTGATCGATGGGCCTCCTTGTACGAAAACTGCTTAGCGATGCTATAGGAGTTAGAAAGAGGTTCATAGAGGTTCTCAACAACTTCTATTCTATGCATGTATATATTGGCTTCTAGAGCAGCTTTTCAACAATAGCTGACTCCGCAAATGCATTGATTTGTTTTAAGGTGCAAGAACGAAGGAAATAGGAGTAGAGAACAGCTGGCACTGTACCACAAGCACGCATGCTCTTCTATCTTATTAGTTCTATACTTATTTCGAGTAAGATGAAGCAAGTGTAGTTTTATTCGATTATGAGATCTATCAGAGTTGAATTGTTTACTTCAAGACTTTCCCCATCCGATGCTAGATCAACTTGAACAAGAGCTTCGCTCGCGTATCCATTCGTTCTGAGATTATCAGGTCATTACAACGATATTGATATAATCGGGCTTTTGCCGCAGAGACTCAAAAATTCCAACGAATAGAACATTCTTTACTTTAAGCTACAGCTCAAGAACCTCGATACCTATTCCTATACCACTGGTTCCACGTCCCCCATGGCCACTTTGACCGCACTACGCGATAGAATCCTGTTTAACCAATCTTTAACAACTGGGAATGCGTCCTGGTCAAAGCCATCCTCTTTCTGGATCACTCGCGTTACAATTGTCTGCCACGACAAAAAGGCAATATCCGCATAGGAGTATTTGTTTCCTACAAGCCATGGTCCATCGCCAGCCGCGCTTTCCCATTTCTCCTTCTCCTGTTGCAAATGGCCTTCTAGTACGCCTGTCACGCGATTCATCTCCTTTACATAGCGCTCCAACGCACTGGGGACTTTCTCGGGATGGAATTTCTTGAACCACGCTGCCTGGCCATAGTAGGGCCCCTGGCCGCTCACTTGAAAGAACAGCCACTGCCGCGCAAGGTATGCCTCGTTGCTCCCTGGCGTGAAGCTGATCTTATGCGCCGTGTCATAGCGATCAACCAAGTACTCGACTATGGCGCCAGACTCCCACAAAGTTAGATTGGTATTGGGGTCGTGAATGGCTGGAATGCGTCCATTGGGGTTGACTTTGAGATAAGAAGGTTCCTTTACTTTTGATAAAGGAATGGACTCGAATTCATGCGGCAGATCAAGCTCCGAGAGCACGATGGCTACTTTTGGAGGGTTGGGCCCGCCTGATCCCCATACTTTGATTGCTTGAATTTGGCTTGACATGGTTGTTGTTGTAACTACTTGCTGTTGATAAAGATCTAATGTATGCGGTTTAGCTCTTACTTGTTCTTTTTTTCTTTGGAGTAATGTACGAAGTATTTTTGCTTTTAAGAAAATTAGAGTTATTGATAGCTTGATGTATGGAATGCAATGTGAATGTTGTGTAGCATACATTAATCAGCAAACGCCGTGCCGACACCGAGACTCTCAGAAGTCGGCGATTCGGATCGCTTTGATCCGATTGGCAGCAAGCAAATTATCAGAGAGTGAAAACACGTACAGTACATACACAGCACATTACGATAGACAAGGCGACCGAAAATTACAAGGTGTAAGGCAAGTCAACTGACATGAGAAAGAAGACTAGGCACGGCACGTAATATTCTTGAATAATGATGGCGACATCACGCGCACTTAAGTAGTGGAAGTAGCGGCTTAATTATTGTCAAGTAGACTGAAGTTGATACGATTTCCAAGAAACATCTCCAGGAGAGTACCCTCAGAATCTACGTTATGTATGACTTTTACGAAGCCCAAGCACAAAAGGCACCACCACGTCGAACGCACGATCAGCTTTAGCAAGCCTTGCTAATCTTGAAACCACCAGGAACCAGTTTTTGAAAAGCCTGCCCAGGGTCATATCTCTTCGACACATCCGTCATGAAATCCACGTTCTTTTGGCCGTACCCACAAAGTGGCTTCTGCGATGGCGCTGCGAAGTTCTGGTACAAGAAGCGATGGCGATTTCCTCCCGCAGCCGCGGTAACCGCATCGACCCACTCTCGAGCCATCTCGTACATGGTTGCGTCCTGGGCGGCATCGATCCAGCGCGGCGTGATGAATGCCACGATGAGATCCTCTGCGTTCTCTTCGAGCCCGAGCACGTTTCCGCCTCGGGTAGCGGCGTGGGTGGAGTCGATCTTAGCGGTGGGCACGTAGAAGTTGACCCAATCTAGATATTTGACTGTCTTGTTGTATTTGAGGTAGATCTGGTCCGAGGCATTATGGACTGCGAATAGGGTTGCTTGGTAATTCTTGAAAGTGATGGTTGCAGATGTGTCGCGGAAGCCATCGGCTTGGTTGGCGTCGAGCTCTGTGACGATGTCGCTAATGGTGCGCAAACTCACTGTGTTGGCGATTTGGGGCTGGAGTGATGTGAAGGGGGCCAGGCCAGTGGAGTTGACAGTGCCATCTGTGCTTGCGACGGAGAGTGCGATGATGGCTTGGCCTGTCGCAGTGTACGTGATTACAACCTGCGCACCATTGTTCGGCTGTGTGTTGCTGAGCGTCGTGAAGTTGACCACGGCATTGAGCGTGGCGATCGCAGAGTCTGGGAAGTACGGAAGCAGGATCGAGCCACCCCAAATCTTGGGCTGCTTGATTGCGGCAACATCGATACGCGTTACGACACCAAAGTTGTTGCCGCCACCCTTGAGCGCCTTGTACAATGCGCTGTTGCTCTTCTGGTTTGCGTCAACGATGGCGCCTGAAGCCAGCACCACTTGATAGTTGACTACGTTATCCACAACCCACCCATGGCTCGCGAGCAGATATGACTCGCCACCGCCTGTCGAAACACCACCAATCCCGGTGCCTCCACACAGACCGCCTGGTACAAGAAGACCCTTGTCCGCTAGTGTTTTGTATACCTGGCCCCACTTAGCACCAGTTCCCAAGCGTACAGTCAGTCCATCTGAAGCGACTTCAGCCTGATTCAGAGCACCAAGAACTATGGAAACACCACCATCGATGTTATTTGCCCCTGGGATGGGGTTGTGGCCACCAGACTTGATCGAAAAAGGACATGAGTTTTCAGCGAGAAGCTTGACACCCTTGGATACGTCTTGGACGCTTTTCGGTTGAAAGACGCAGCTTGGGGCGAGAATACTGGTGTTGGACCAACGTTGGTTGTTGAGTTCAGTGTATGTGGGTTCGTTGCTAAGAAAAACTTGGCCTGGTACTTTCGATTTGAGACTTTGACACTATACCAAGAAGATGTTCGTTAGCAGGGTTTGCTTCGTGGAAAGCCGCGATTATAGAGATTGATCGGGAAAGATGATCGAGAGGGATTTGCATGTAAGCTTTTTCCTTGATTCACACGATCGTTCAAACAGAACAGCGACCGACGAACATCTTATTGAAGATGCACTCAAATGTGAGAAGGGGCAAGGAGGGTAACATACGCAATCGACCGGATAGGACGCAGCCACGTGAGTAGCTGCGGCCAGCAGGAAAAGAGCACTGCGCATCATGTTGAAACGAAGGGAGTAAAGCAGCTGCGTTCTTGATGAGAGTATGCAGAGCAAAGCGAATGTACTGCACAAGGGTTAGAGTACATAGTACGAACAAATATCGATATAAGTGGTCGGAACCATCACCACTAGCAGCTTCTCGGGAATCGGAGACGGGGCGTCGGGACCGAACTTGCATGTACTCCCCGCTATCAAGATGATGGTACCTGACCATATCCTCGGGATCGATAGAATTCGATGTACTATCCGATCGCTCTAAATTGGAACGCACGTGGCCCTTTAAGATACTATACAAATCGATCACTTCGAATCACCGACTATCAAAATCTTTCTGGGAGTAGCAAATTCCTCCTCCTTCCTATTTTACTACAATTTTGTATCCTGGCTCCCTGAACAATGAGTGAAGCATGGAAAGCATTGGAACAATGCCTGCCCCCTCGCAATAGTGACAACGATACATGGTGGCAGCTCACAGGCCGCCACCTTGCCGCGATTGTGGACGCCGCAGGATATCCTCTCCAGAAGCAATATGAGGCACTGCTTTTCCATTACCACTGGACAGTGCCATATATGGGTCGCGCCCCTGGGCCGTGGTTGCGTTCCTCAGCTGAACTACCTTGGAAATCGCTCTTGGCTCTCGACGGAACGCCCATCGAATACTCGTGGAAGTGGAACACGTCCAAGCCCGGCTCTACACCAAATGTACGCTATGTTGTAGAGCCCATAGGGCGCAATGCAGGTACGGAGCTAGATCCATTGAACCAGCAGGCGTCGCGCGAGCTGCTATTCCGTCTCAAGAACGTCCTGCCAGGCATGGATAATACTTGGGCGTGTCACTTTCTGGCAACTTTATTCGACCACGATGACGCCGTTTTCGCGGGAGAGGCTGCACGTGGAGGCTACTTGGGAACTAGTGTGCAGCTTGCCGTTGAGTTCCATGATAAGGCAACGGCCATCAAATCGTACTTTTTCCCACGCAAGTATGATCAGGCAGGTCTGATGCCGTTGGAGCAATGGCAGAAGTGCATAGATGAGTCAAGGCCGGGGGCTTCAACAACGGCATTCACAACACCGGCACGCACTGCAGTCGACGACTTCCTCGCAAACAGCCCGTATGGCCGAAATCTCACGCCCATTTCGATGGCCGTCGATAATGTGACACCGGAAACTTCCCGTCTCAAATGGTACTTTCACACAACAGAAACAAGTTTTGCGTCGGTGCGCCAGATATTGACACTAGGCGGCACCATCACTTCACCCGAATTACCTGCGCTCCTAGATCAGCTCGCTTCGCTTGTGAAAGTCGTCAACGGGCTCGAAGACGACTTCCCCGAGGATGCGGAGGTGCCGGCGGGGTCGGAGCTCGAGACTATTCTAGACTTCGGAGAGCTAAGCAAGGCGCTCAAGGGTTACTTGTACTATTTCGACATTGCGCCAGGCAATTCAGTGCCCGAGATTAAGCTTTTTGTACCCACACGCTACTATGGGCGAGATGACCTAGCGCTTGGGCGCGCACTCACGCAATGGATGGAGGCAAATGGACGAGGATCCCATTGCGAGAGGTATCTTGGCATGTTAGAGAATCTGGCTGGACATCGACGATTGGACGAGGGCAAGGGTCTGCAGACGTACGTGAGTTGTTTGTTTAAGAAGGGTGAGCTAGATATCACGACATATATGGGCGCAGAGGCTTTTCATCCGGGGCGTTTTGCACCGACAGAGAAGTCGTACTTGGTGAAGCGGCGGTCAACGTTGCGTCGTGGTGACTGGTGACTGGCGTAACTGATTTGGCGCGTGTATCGCATTTGCAATGAGAAACTTAGGGCTAGATATTTTGAGAGCGCATTACAAGTACAGTCATATAAGCTGCAATGTTTCATTCAGAGTGGTGATGCAGATGAGACGGGCCATGAAGCACTTGTGATAGTTGGGTTCGGTGTGTAGGGGTCAGGGTGGTCTGGCCTATGTAAGATGAGTGATGTTTAGGATGTAGAGAGCTGACCCAGCGACCTATACTAGATTGGTCATAGTATACCTGAAATTTGAATCTATCTACCTATCTAAACTACCTTTATGGAAACTACGCAAGCGTTCGCTAAAGATGCTCTGGTCTATGCGTCTCCCAACCGTCCTTCGACAACGACAAAATTGCTCCCAGGAGTGCGCCACATTTTTGTCAACTTCAGGCCCGCGGAATGTAAGAGTTTGGCCCACATTTTCTCTGTGCGCTCGCAGCCGCCCAGGCCCATCATGTTGATGTCTTGCATGGTAAGCTTGGCGGGTGCACCTATAGCTGGCACCTCGTATTCGGCAATGAGGACTCTGCTATTGGGACCCATGGAGACGACTGTATTCTGGAGAATGGTTTGGCATACGGCATCAGACCAGTCATGCAGAACACGACGGAAAAAGTAAGCGTGGGCATTTTTCACAGGATTGGGCTCGAAAAAGGATGCTGCCTGAGCTTCAATTTCTGGTGGCAAACCGCCAGCAACTGCGTCCTTGATGACGGCCGCTTGATCCTGGAGCACAAGCTTCCCTCTGAGATTAGGAAACCGTTGCTTGATGCGTTCTAAAGCGTGACCCCGGCCACCACCAACATCGACCAAGACCACTTCCTCCTGCTTCACCTCGGAGGCGTTGAGTTCACTCTCGAATGGATACGAGCTGTCAAACTCCTTGACAGTAGCCTGTGAGCGCATGCCATTGTTGAAGGCTTGAAGCTTCTTCTCATCCGCCTCCAAGTACTCCCAGAAACCTAATTTGGTATGGGCACCCAGATGAAATGCCGAATTGTTGTAGTCCTCGGGGTTCTTGTAATTGGTTTTGGCGAGGAACTCGGGCAAAGCGTAGGCTGCTTTACCTGCCATATCGTAAATTTCACTGAACATGGACAGCGTTTCGGGGACTAAGAAGGCACGCGAGAGACTGTTATGCGCGTACATGTCCTCGCCGGTTTCAACGAATATATGACACGAGACGAGAGCGCGCATGACTCGCGCAACAACGATAGGATCTGCTTTGACTGCAGAGGCAACATCTGTGACACTAATGATGGTGGGATGCGTATCCATTCTTGAGTCGTCTAAAGGCACGACAGAAAATATATTGAGAGCGCAGGCAATGCGGATAGCGGCATTCTGCGTCGTCCTGGTCACGGCAAAAAAGACGTTCTCGTCCGGATAGCGGGCGGCAATGGCAAGCTTTTCAGCGGCATCGATCAGCTGAGAACGAGTGTCTTGGTGCGCGAAGCCATTTGCGGTTCGATAGTTGTCTCCAAGATTGGTGATATTCTGCACTAGCGAGAGTAGGGTGCTGGGTTGGGCTGTCATTGTGGCGTGCTTAGCTTGAGCGTGAGAGTGAAGATGCTTTCAGTAAGACATAGCTCTTATAGGGTTGGAATGCGAATCTGGATCTGGGTGCTCCATTTCGCATCTCGGAGTCCAAGCTCGGACACTGTATCCCGTGAACGGCCTGTCGGACGAGTAAAAAAGGTGACCAACCCAGTCGCGTCGGTCATCATGTCGAGGTAGTTAATTTTTACTTTCCACCCTCTCAATTGTGTATTTAAGTCGGCCCTGATCCCTTGGTTCACAAAGGTCGTGCTATAGTCGATCGAGCATGGATTCGACGCATGGCAACGACCTTGTGAAGGCAGCTCAACACCTCGCCGACCAATGCAGAGACGCGGCGCGTAGCGGGCCAGGCCTATCGGACACAACGGGAATTCATGCGGCCATTGATTGCGTGCAGTCGCTACTCTTCCAGCTTGAGCCGACTGCCTTCCTCCAGCGGATTGCTGCTCAGGTGGGGCATCCTTCCTTTCCCTCGGGCGGACGCAGATGTGCTTGTAGCGACTGCTGACACGGGACTAGAGCCAGCTTCTTGCTTGCTTACAGTGGTTGGGCGAGTTCCAGGTGCTAGCCTATCTCCCTCTCGGGGTAGACGACGGTCTACCCATCAGAGACATTGCTGAATTGGCGGACGTGCCCGAGCCGCAACTGTGCAGGATCGTCCGTCTGATGGCCATGAACGGGTTTTTGCGCGAGCCGCAGCCGGGCTTTGTCGCCCATACGACATTGTCAGCGAGTTTTGTTCGTCGCCCCGTGCAATTGGACGTGGCCATGTTCTTGGCCGAGACGGTGGCACCACGCGCACTACACATGGCGGCCGCCACTCGACGGCAGGAAGCGTTGGCGGTGGACTGGGGAGGCTGGGTAAGCCGGGGAAGCAAGCGGGCCGAGCGGCTGTGGCCAACCTACCTTGGAGCTGTGGGAGGCGCGGACGATGCGGACATCTTGGGGCAGATGGACTGGGCAAGCATCGTGCAGAATGGCCCTATCGTCGACGTGGGTGGCCCTACTCGCCGGTCAGCGGGAGCGGGAGTGATAGGCGCTCTGGCTGAAAGCCACCCGGCTCTCCGTTTCGTGGTGCAGACAGATTCGCCTGTGCCAGCCTTGTCAGCCTTATGCAACAACATCTCTGTGTGCCAGCGGGCCCACGGTACGCGTCAAACAATCACAGACGCCGCCGTCTATCTCGTGCGTCTCCCGGCGAGCGCCATCACCTCGGTCCACAGTTACGTCGTCTCCGAACTGCGGGCGCACCTAGGAGTCCTGGAAGCGAATCGATCGGCCTTGCTGATTCTGACGTCGCCGTTCTTACCTGAGCCCGGCACAGTCCCACCTCAGGTCGAGCACCTGGCACGCGTTCGCGACCTGTCGCTCCTTCAGCTGGTGGGAAAGGGTAACATGGCTTTGCAGGAGCTGGTGGATCTAGTCGACAGTATCAACGACGGCGCTGGGCGCCTGGCCGTTGTCAAGAAACTACATGCGCCTAATTGTACCTTTGTGGGACTAGGTATCCGTTATCAGACAACATTGCGGCTGACCGCCGCTGGCCATTGACTACCTAAGTAGTTACCTTCTCCTTGAAGGTTGGACAGGAATCGCGCCCAAGGCGAAGCAGTGCCTCAAAGTAAGACTAGGCCACCCATATATACTTCTAGAATTCAGCCACCATACTAGGTACATTAGAGCATACATAGTACGACAGAACATGGAGGGATCTGCACAGGGTTGAGTAGGGCGTTTTGGGAGTAATATCCGACGTATTAGTGTAGCTTACGGAGCGTTTTGTGTACAGTTTGTAACACTAGCGCCTTGGCGCTCAACCCTATTATAACTGCACGCTCCTGCAAGGTTCATGCGCCTCCTCGTCAAATATAGTTTCAAAATACGATCGCAATAGGCCTTTTGAACGGCATAACTTAGCTTTAAAAGATAGCTAGGATAGGCGGAAGATTAGAGGAGATAGAGGTAAGTGCAAGCTTCACTTCGTAAGATAGACTATGTATGCACAGCCCTCTTTAGGCGTATTTTTGACTTATTCAGTATTTTCCGTATCATGCACGAACCCCTGCATGTTCCGTCATATGCTCTAGCACCCAGTATTGCTCGTACCAACATCTCACATAAGCCTTCCCCCAAGAGGAGCCAATAGATGCCGAGCAGGCTTATTTAGGTAGTATTTCTCATTCGCTCCTCGGCGCTTATGGGTGCAGCTCACTTCTGGGGGAGCTAAGTTATCCCAAAAGATTACGACGACCTGATCCAGTAGACGATAACAAAACCGTGTTCTGGGTATGAAAAAATACCTCTTGTCTGCCTCATTGTCACATGACTGTCCATGGTGGCACGTACTTGACATATAGCTCCGATAGGCCTGTATGCTTCCATAACTTCATCACCACCCTCTAGATCTCTCTTTGGTTTCACTTTGTGTGACACTCAGCGCAGGATAGACCTTGGTAACATGGCCAGCGCTTCAGGCACCACGGCTCTCAAGTTGCGTCACAGCTGCGACGCCTGTGCCTTGTCAAAGGTGAAATGTCATAAGCAAAAGCCGACATGCTCGCGTTGTCAGAGGAGAGGCGTTGCCTGCCACTACCTTGCCATCAAACGGGCTGGCCGGCGCTACAGCAGTCCACGGGTGGAATCAACTGAATTATCGCCAGTGGCTAGACCAGAATCCCAATTAGAGCCCTCCGACATGAATGCGTGGCTCGGGACGAGCACTTCATTGAGCTCGACAGACTCGAACAGCGATGACATGTTACTGCGTCAATTGTTGTCCACAACTACGGCCTCTATCGAAACACCCTTCATTCAGCCATCTGCTGCCAACTCGGCATCAACCCAATCGAACGATGATCTCTTCATGGACTATTCCATGTCGACAGTGTCAACGCCTTGCACAACGTCAAAATCTTTAGGCCTCGGGCCAGGACTTCTAACCCCGGAAAACCTATCCATGGACTTTGACGACTACTTCCCATCAACGATGAACCTCTGGACTTCCAAAATGCCTGAAACGTCCACTATCGATGCACTGCCTTCGTTAGACTCGGCTCACGAGTCGCAGCCCTGGAATCCAGGGACCATCGCCAGAGCACACGATAATTGCATCACGCGAGCCACACAAATCATGCAACAGCAGTTCCATCATCAAGTCACTTGGAAAGCGTCAGAAGATTTCTGCAAGCTGCGCCAAGTAGACGGCAGAACTGTCACTCCCACACCAAACCTGGAGGCAGTCATCGATGCAAACAAACAAACTATTGACGCAGTCAGTGCGATGCTGCAGTGCCAGTGCTTACACGATGGCTATCTCCTCACAATAGTTTCACTCATTGTGTTCAAGATACTTGACTCGTATGGCGCTGCCACAGGCGCGCCCGAGGTTCAAGAGCACGACGACACCGATGCCGTAGAGGACGATGCACTATACATGGCTGCGCAGCGGGTTCTTGGCGAGCTTCATCGCGTGCAGCGTCTGGTAAAACAGCTATCAATTAACATCAAAAGGCATACCGCGACAGAATCCCAGGGAAGCACGCCGGGGACTTCTACGCCGTGTGGACAGCAAAGACAGAGTGAAGTCGCTTTGCCCTTCTCTACAGCAATGCTGAACGAACTGGAGATGGATATGAGAAAACGGCTAAAATGCCTTTCCTTGGGAATGGCGGCGCATCTTAGAAGGGATTGAGGATTGTTTGCTGCTGCGTGCCTTAGTGCTAAGCTGACACTGTACAAATACCGAACTAGAGCACTGATTAGAGCGTGCTAGGTAGTCAAGCAACCTAGCTAGTCCCTAATCGGCTGTCTAGAGCACACACGTGCTGCCCACTTAAAATATCTACCCAAAGACAGCAGAAAGCTAACGTGAGCAGACTGTCTAGCAGCTGTACGCCTAGCAATCTCACAAGCAGAGTCAAATTGTCCATATTGTAAGACCACGAGCCGGATGGAAACATCCCGAGCTTACAAGCTGGAGCTATCATGTTCTAAGTCGAGGTGACGAAGGTGGCCAGGAGCAATCGACTGACAACGTATAGGTAGAGTAGCATGTTTAAAGATGTCTTATGACTGGAAAATTTACGTATATATATATGCCTATTATATCTCTTCCATTCCATGCCATATTGCCCCGTCGTGTTTTGATAAATTCCAGCAGGCGACTCCGCAACGTTCAAAACATCCCGAGAACGGGCAAAGTGGCAGCAACCCCGAGTGAACGGCAGATTCCCCGTCCATTGCCGCACTTAGTTGTGATAAGTTCCGACTGGGCCACGATGCCTCGCGCCTCCGTGAGCCCGACTGCGAATCCGGCCTGGATAGGAGCGCTAAGGCGTGAAGATTGGATTGCGATATATTGCCCGATGTGTGATCCACCGGGCCATTTTTGTGTCATTTAACATTACCTTTTGCCTTTTATAGATTCCCACATCCGACATTTTCTCCCGCGTGTCATCATTGCCCTGAACAATCGAACATGCCTTCTTCCACCAGTCCTCATCATCCCTATCGCCTCAATGGTAAAGTCGCGCTCGTGACGGGCTCTGGCCGCGGTATTGGCGCCGCAATGGCCGTCGAGCTTGGTCGCTGTGGTGCCAAAGTCGTCGTCAATTATGCGCACTCTGAAGCGTCGGCTCTCAAGGTCGTCGCTGAGATCAAAGCGCTCGGCTCCGACGCCATTGCCCTGCAAGCAGATATCAGGAATGTCTCTGAGACGATCAAGCTGATGGATGAGGCGGTCGCTCACTTTGGCGGTCTTGATATCGTCTGCAGCAATGCTGGTGTTGTCAGTTTCGGCCATGTGGGAGAGGTTACGGAAGTATGTATACCAATTCCGCGCTCGCACCCCAAGGTTTACTTTCTAGTGCATATGTTGATAGGTAGCGTTATAGGAAGAGTTCGACCGTGTCTTTGCGCTCAATACGCGAGGCCAGTTCTTCGTCGCTCGCGAAGCTTACCGGCATCTCAACATTGGCGGTCGCATCATCCTCATGTCATCTAACACGGCGAAGGACTTTACAGTTCCCAAGCACTCCGTGTACTCTGGCTCAAAAGGTGCCATCGACTCGTTCGTCCGCGTTTTCTCTAAGGACTGCGGTGATAAGAAGATCACCGTGAATGCGGTGGCACCTGGTGGCACTGTGACGGATATGTTCCATGACGTCTCTCATCACTACATCCCTGGCGGGGAGAAGTACTCGGCTGAAGAAAGGCAAGCGGTATGTGTTCTCGATCCATGAGTTGTTCAGAAAGTGAACTAATGTCAGCTTCAGATGGCGGCGCACGCTTCTCCGTTGACAAGGAATGGCTTTCCTATCGATATTGCGCGTGTTGTGGTGTTTCTGGCAAGCAATGAGGGCGAGTGGGTTAATGGCAAGATTATCACACTAGATGGTGGAGCCGCATAATTTCATGTCTAAGAATAGATACACTTCATTCTGCACCTCGCTTTTTCATGGCTACATGAACAACTTTATTATAACGAGCATTTGAGAATGCCTCTTGACTTGTATTACACTAATTGACAATTGAGCTCGATTTAAATGAGGCACGTTCACAACTGTCTTGTACCTAGATCTGCTTTTACAGAGTTATCTTTTTTTGAATAGATGATACCTCGGACGGTCAGCAATTTTTTCGAGTCACTGCACAGATTTTGAGATACATTCTCTTGGGGCACTTTCAAGAAACATCTAGAACTTGGTCACATCAGGGTAGGATAAGCGATAAGGAAAAATGAATGCACAGAGTGAGCCAAGTTTGGTGTAATCCGGTTCACACATCTCTCGGCAACGTTGCTTCAAGAATCCGTAGTCGGCGTCTCACATAATCCGTATTACCCGAAGGTCTCACATATGCTTATTTTGCCCGCCGAGACTAGTTCTGCCACAATTGAAAGTTGGTGAGTTCAGACAGCTAAGCTGTCAACCCTCGGATCGGACACCCGGGGCGCTGAACGAGCGGTTGATCGGGACTCACAACACTGCATAGACCAACGCTGATATCGCGGGATGTAACCCAATACACCCAAAGTCATTCGCACTGAGATATACCGAGTACGATTGAATCCCGAGTGTACCGCTGCTTGAATGGCGTTGTGAGAGTGTCCGTCGTCATTTCGCTTTGCTCGCTTTGCTCGCTTTTCTCATTCTCAGCCTGAAATCGTACAGGCATAGCCCCACGAATACTGATCACTAATTCTAAGATTCAACTGAGCATCAAAGAAATGTCAGTCACGCCATCCTTTGAAGGTACGACTATCGGTTTCCATAGCGCCAGTGGTACTTAGGCGTGCCTCGTTGATGTTGTATGACGATAGCTGACATCACGCCTCATACAGATGTCTTGGGCTGTCAGGCAGCCCTTTTCGAGTGGGTTGAGAGCTACGACAGTAAGGATTGGGAACGCCTCTCGCATTGCGTAGCCCCCGCTCTTCGAGTACGTGCACATTGCGTTTAACATTTTCCGCATACAGAACTTTTCTGACTCTCACATGACATGTAGATTGATTACAGCGCATTTCTTAACAAGATATGGGAGGCTCTGCCCGCCAAAGATTTCATCACGATGGCATCCGATCCTCACGTCCTCGGTAATCCACTCCTGAAGACCCAGCACTTCGTCGGTGCGACCAAATGGGTCAAAATTAGTGACACTGAAATCACGGGGTATCATCAAATGCGCGTCGCGCATCAAAAATATGCGGACAAAGAACTAAAGGAGGTCGCCGTCAAGGGACACGCGCATGGAAAGAGTACAATCTGGTACCAGAAAGTAGAGGGTGTATGGAAATTTGCGGGCGTGGAGCCAGATATTCGATGGAGTGAGTATGATCATGACAAGATTTTTGAACATGGAAGGGAAGACGGCCTGGAGTCTTGAAGGTATTCCAGTGCCTGAAATTGGCAGGATACGGTTCAAGGCGCCAGTGAATTCATGTTGCCATTGCTGAGCTCTGATTAAGCGTCAATCCATCCTTTGCACGTTAATATTTAGATTACAGGATACTAGAGTAATCCCGATCTCGTCCAACTCATTGTGCCCACATAAATGGTGATGCCCAGAGCACTTTCCACGATCATGTAGATGATGTATTGTATCATTAGCCCACTACAATGTGTTCAAATTCCTGATGGAGCAAACCTTCTTGGCTAGGTGAAAGCGATTAGTTGGCTCGATCATGTGGCGCTAGCATTCAGCAGGCTTCGCTCATGGGCGGTGGAATGCGCCATGTCAAGCAGCTCACACAATCACAACAATACCAAATTACAACTAGATATCACGCAGATATTGGACTTCACCTCATTCATAAGGAGAAATTGTATATTGACTTGAAGTTCTTCCGACTACATATGATCTACATTTTATGCGAGTCCGTACGTCTTTTTTACAATATCGGCAACCTGCGTCATGTTAGCATCTGCTTTCACGTTCTCAACGATCGCTACAAGGTAGCTTACCTTTTCGGCTACAGCGTAGACATTTGCCGTGGGACCTCCAGAAACAGCCATAGGGAAAATGCTCACGCCGGCGATGCGCAGCCCAGTGACACCATACACGTTATGCTTTGGATCTACAACGCCGCCGAAATTCAACGGCATCATTGGCGTAGAGCAGCATTGGTGCGCGCTCGAAACACCCAGGGACTCACGAAGCGTGGCCTCAAAGTCTTCATCGCTTTGAATCTGTGCGCCGAGCGGGGCAGCTTCCGTGGTACCCATTACCGCCATGTCGGGTGCAGACATGATTTGGCGCAGCTTCCGGAGCGTCGCGATGATTATGGGTAGGTCAGTAGGGTCAGTGGCAGTGCGGTAATCTAGTCTGGGTTCAGTCCGAATATCGGTTGACTTGATGGTAATCTTGCCACGACTGAAGGGTTTTAGAACAGCCACCATGACTGACGAGAAGGTGTCCCAGGCTGTGACCGATACTGCGATATCTGGATTCTGCAATTGTTTTATTAGTATGTCCCGCTGGGCTTTGTAGCCTGCCACAACAGTAGAGTCTTCGCCTTCGGGGAGGGAGGCAGCTGCGTCGTGATTCTTGGCATTGCTGATGATAGACGCACTCGCGTTGGTCAAGTCCTTAAAAGACAGGGTACCAAAGGTGGAACCAAGGCCTCTCACCACAGTAAAAGCACTTGGTTCGTGGTTGTCATATAGTGTCCGTTGCTCGGCAGCGAACGTGGCGTTCGTGGCGATAGAGCCAGCATTGGGAGTGATCAAATTGCTGACTAGACAAAGATTAGTCCTCAATACTGCACAAAAGAAGACGTGGAGCAGCAGTCTCACAATTGTACTGTACGCTGATTGAAGCATGGTCTTGCAAGTTCGTTCCGACTCCCGGAAGATTTGCGACGATCGGGATACCCAATGGTTTGAGCACCTTCTCTGGTCCGATGCCAGAGAGTTGTAGGATCTGAGGTGTATGTAATGCTCCAGCAGCGAGAATGATTTCTTTGGAGGCAAAAACATTCGATGTGTTTCCTCCGGAGCTTCCGAGATATTGCACGCCAATGGCCCGAGTGCCATTGAAAATAATCTTGGCCACTTGATGTTCAACCAGGACATGATAATTTGGCCGCGTTGAGACCCGATCGTAATGAGCGACACGGGCACTACATCTAGTCTGAGTCTTGGGGTCGAGGACAGTTGGAACCCAGAAGAGTCCAGTGTTGATTCCGGACGATGGGTCGCGAATGGGTTTGAGACCAGCTGACTTGGCGGCTGACCACCAATGGCCGGATCCAGGATAGTTGTAATTTGCGTAACCGTACTGAAGAGGCCCATGATGTCCTCTGAGGGAGTCGTCCCATGAGATGTTCGAAGCAGCAGCGAATGCCGGACGAGGCTGTGTAAAGTTTTCTCCCTACAAAGAGAGAGTTTGGTCAGCTATCTATGTTCACCCTTGTTTCCAACCGGGGCACTTCTACCTTCTTAAAAAAAGGGAGCATGTCATTCCACCCCCATCCGTCATTCCCAAGAGACACCCATGCAGAGAAGTCGGCTTTAGTCGTCCTGCATATACAAGCGTTAGTTTTGAATATCAATCAACTCAGGCCAAAAGTTGGGCTACGTACCTGAGAAGATTCATGGCATTGATGGTAGTGCCACCTCCAACCACCTTTGCAACGACGACTTGCGTTGTACGGCTATTCAACGCAGTCAAAGGTTCTGTGACTAGTCCAGGCCAAATGTATGGGACAGGATTCCAAGCACCGGGCACCTTGACGCCGTCTTCTCCCTGGTCGAAGGGCCCTGCTTCAATGACAAGGACCGTCACTGCCCTCTGTTATCCTGATTTCCTAGCAAAGAGCATCAAAAGAACCATTGACAAACCTTTAGGATCTTCCGTAAGCCTGTCAGCAAGAACCAGTCCCGAAGGTCCTCCTCCCACGATGACGAAGTCGTATTGGGCCGATTGAACCGCTCTAACAGAAACCGGCGAGGCATAGGAAGGGAGCACCAAGGCCTCGACCAACGAGAGCCCCGACGACAAGAACAGGGCCCAGAACTTAGTCATCATCTGGTTGGGTAACAATGGAGAAATGCGCGATTGGTATATACATATGCTTGGAGGGCGCACATGGTTTTTCAGTCTTTATCACACTCCAAGAATTCTCGAAAAAATTGTCGCTTTCGCTAATGCCGGGGGTGAATTAGTTGCTGAGCATTGACGTCCGAATGGCGCAGCGTTGACCGAGACCGCTGAGGTGCTTACTACCAGTACCGAGAAACATGATTCAGGTCCGTGACCCTTCTCGGACCTGAGCATGTGCAGCCGAGCACGCGCGAAGCACGCGGGAAACCCGTCGTTTGGGTCAGCAAAACCTGGAACTCGGAAAATTGGTGTCCGATCTTATTCGAAAATGCATAAGCGCGGTGTCAAACACGTGGTATGTTACATTTGCGCCCTTCGGTTGTAAGCATACATGAATCCTACATGAGCTTGTGGAGCAAATCATTCGTCAATGTGCGGTTCCAGCTGAAAGTGATTACTGGCCATTAGAGAAGGACTGGCCCTTATATGCCGCTTAAACAGCACGTCCAAAAAGCACATCGACAAAAGTCAAAGAGTTGCAAGATGAAGGTCATCTACTTCGGCAACGAGTTTCAATTCGAGGAGCTACCAAATCTTTTTCGAGATATTCATCAACGCAGTAAAAGCAGGCATCATCCGATACTTGCACAATTCTTACAAGACGCTACGAGAGCTATCCGAGACGAAGTACGCCAATTACCAACGGAGCTCAGGAGGTTGGTTCCAACATTCGAAACAATTCTTGCCTTCTTGGACTTCACCGAACTGCGAAAAGGTCCTCTCTCTGGATCTATCGATGGACTTCTTCTTTGCATTGTTGAGCTAGGAACACTTATCGCGTCAGTGCTGAAACTCATCATAATGAGAAGTGAAAAATGCTAATAATACTGTCGGCATAGTTATTACGAAAGTAACCCGAGCTCATTCAATCGTGATGATACCAGTGTGTGCTTGGCCGGGTTGGGCATTGGACTCCTGGTAGCACCAGCTGTTTCACTGGCCAGAACGTTGAATGATGTTGCGAGCATCGGAGCTGAAGTCCTAAGACAGGCATTTCGTCTCGGAATTCTCGTTCAGCAAGTTTCGCAGAATCTACAGCATGATGATATGCACGACGATGCACCATCGGAATCGTGGGCGTATGTCGTGCCAAACATAGGTGCAGATCAAGTTCAGCAGCAGCTTGATGCAATGCACAAGAAAGAGGTAAGTCACACCGGTCCTAATCCAGTCGTTTTATCAGGCCCATGATGTGAACCTATGTTCTGACTGCAACCAGAAAACTCCTGAGGCTGCTAAGATTTTCATCAGTGCTTACAGCGATACTTCTGTGACAGTCAGTGGGCCACCAGCAAGACTGAAGACGCTTTTCCGGATGGATGATCTATTCCGTGACTTGAGAAGCATTGCCTTACCAGTTTACTCTGGTTTGTGTCACGCTGCACACATATACACAGAAGAGAACGTTCGGCAGGTCGTTTCGACACCCTCTTTAGAGAGCATAAGTTCTCGTTTTACCCCTAGATACGATGTGTTTTCAACCAGCACTGGAAAACCTTTCACAGCAAGTAGTGCGTTTGGACTATTTGAAAAAATTGTCCACGAGATCCTCACGCAGGCAATCCAGTGGAACAGAGTTGTTCGTGGCGTGGCTCAGCGAGCACAGGAATCTCCACAAATCGGTGTTCAACTGCAAGTATTTCGAATGTCGCTTCCCACTTTGGAACTTTCCGAGTCCCTGAAGAAGATTCCTGAATCCGACTTGTCCATCGAGGAGCTTGGAACTTGGATGCATAAGAGGGTTGCCTCAGCGGATGCTATTGACTTTGATCTAGACGCAGGAAACAGAGATCCGATACATTCCAAGATAGCTATTGTGGGAATGTCGTGTAGAATGCCCGGGGGCGCATCCGATACCGAGAAGTTTTGGCAGCTACTCGAGCAGGGGCTTGATGTGCACCGCAAAATCCCCGCAGATAGGTTTGACGTGGAATCTCACCACGATCCGACCGGAAAGCGTATGAACACTTCGATGACTCCGTACGGTTGTTTTATTGACGAACCGGGACTCTTTGACGCACCTTTCTTTAATATGTCACCTCGCGAAGCACAGCAAACAGATCCAATGCAGCGTCTTGGTCTCGTAACGGCATATGAAGCGCTCGAGCGTGCGGGTTATGTTGCCAACCGGACTGCGTCTACTGACTTGCATCGAACTGGCACCTTTTACGGTCAAGCTAGCGACGACTATCGCGAAGTCAACTCAGCGCAGGAAATTAGTACCTATTTTATCCCTGGAGGATGCCGAGCTTTTGGACCTGGAAGGATCAATTATTTCTTCAAATTCTCAGGACCTAGCTACAGTATCGATACAGCGTGCTCTTCTAGTTTAGCGACTATACAAACTGCATGCACTGCGCTCTGGGCTGATGAGATCGATATGGCTGTTGCTGGTGGCACTAACGTCTTGACAAACTCGGATGCCTTCGCCGGCTTAAGCAATGGCCATTTCTTGTCAAAAACACCAAATGCCTGCAAAACTTGGGATGCTGATGCTGATGGGTACTGCAGTAAGTTTACCAATCTTGTCTCCGAGATAAAAGATCATGGAATTCTGACATCGACTAGGGGCCGACGCCGTTGCTTCCATCGTTTTGAAAAGGCTTGAGGACGCTGAGAAAGACAACGACAACATTCTGGGCGTCATTCTCTCTGCAGCAACGAATCATTCGGCCGAAGCCATCTCCATTACGCATCCCCATGCAGGCCATCAAGCCTACCTGGGAACCCTTGTTTCGAATCGGGCAGCCATCAACCCACTCAATGTCGGATTTGTTGAGATGCACGGAACGGGCACTCAAGCTGGAGATGCTGAGGAGATACAATCGGTCACCAAAGTTTTCGCCCCTCTGAAGAAGAGACGGGGTCCCCAGAACCCATTATATATTGGGGCAGTCAAAGCCAACGTAGGGCACAGCGAGGCTGCTGCCGGAGTTACAGCTCTGGTCAAAGTGCTCCTTATGCTCCAAAAGAATGCTATTCCACCGCACGTAGGTATCAAGAACGACCTTAACCCAAGATTCAAGGATCTAGACAAGCGCAACGTGCGCATACCTTATGAGAAGACTGATTGGCCTCGTGAGCCGGGCAAAAAGCGCCTTGCGATCGTGAACAACTTTAGTGCTGCTGGGGGGAACACGTGTATCGTCATCGAAGATGCGCCAGAGCGTAAGGTTGCTGAACCCGATATTCGCCCCCTACAAGCGGTGACTGTGTCTGCGAAGAGTAAGATCTCTTTCAGAGGAAATCTAGAGAATATGATGATCTATCTAGAAGCAAACCCGCACACGTCTCTCGCAAATCTTTCATACTCGACTACAGCCCGCAGATATCATCACAATTATCGTGTGGCTGTTTGTGGAACTTCTCTCGAACAAATCAAGCGACAACTCTCATCAGCCTTGGCCTCTACCGACTCACACAAGCCCATTCCTAGCACGGGCGCGCCTTCCGTTGCCTTTGCTTTTACCGGCCAGGGAGCTTCGTATAAAACTTTCAATTTGGAACTGTTCCATCAGTCGCCGTATTTTCGCTCCCAGATGCTGCTACTCGATAGTTTGGCCCAAGGTCAAGGCTTCCCTTCGTTTCTTCCAGTGTTGGATGGCAGCCGGGTCGGAGATCGCGAGCATACACCATCGCCAGTGATGACTCAGCTAGCACTCTGCTGCACGGAGATTGCTTTGGCAAAGTACTGGGCATCTCTCGGCGTGAGGCCCGATGTCGTTGTTGGTCACAGCCTGGGCGAATACGCCGCTCTGCATGTAGCCGGCGTCATATCTGCATCAGAGGCGATTTACCTCGTTGGAAGGAGAGCAGAAATGCTGGAAGCCAAATGTCGGGTAGGCAGCCATAAGATGTTAGCGGTACGAGCTTCTGTCGAGCAGATCGAAAAGAGTGTTTATGGAAAAGATGTCTCATACGAAATCGCCTGCATCAATGGGCTAAAGGAGACAGTCCTTAGCGGCTCTATTGCAGAGATCAATGCCTTGACACCAATCTTGGAAGCCGATACCTACAAGTGCTACAGTCTCGACGTAGCGTTTGCCTTCCACTCGGTCCAGACTGATCCAATCCTCGATGAGTTCGAAGCTATCGCGAAGAGCGGAGTTCTTTTCCAGGCACCGACCGTGCCCATCATCTCGCCACTTCTGAATAAAGTCATTTTCGATGACAAAACAGTGAACGCGACTTACATGCGTAGAGCTACACGTGAGCCAGTCAACTTTCTAGCGGCCCTGCAGACTGCAAAGAAGATCGGTACCTTGGAGGACGACACAGTTTGGATTGAGATCGGACCCCATCCCGTCTGTGTTGGCTTTGTCAAATCCGTACTTGCTCCATCCAGTGTCTCGGTGCCCTCTCTACGAAGAGATGAGAATAATTGGTCAACAATGGCGACAAGTCTTGCAGCGCTGCACTGCGCCGGGATTCCAGTTAACTGGAACGAGTTTCACAGTCCATTCGAAAAGTCATTGCAGTTACTCGACTTGCCTACGTATGCTTGGAATAATAAAAACTTTTGGATACAGTACAATGGGGACTGGGCCCTCACTAAGGGTAACACCTACTACGACACCGAGAAAGCACAAAAGAGCCAGACGAGATCAGAGGTACCGACAAGTGTGTCTAGCTTGAGCACTTCAACGGTTCAGCGCATTATCAAGGAAACATTCTCTGGTACTGCAGGTACTGTCGTAATGCAGTCCGACTTGGCATATCCTGATTTCCGAGCTGCGGCTTGGGGCCACAAGATGAACGGATGTGGCGTAGTCACCTCAGTATGCTTGCAAAGCCCCTACACCATCTCAATCAAAGTAGCTAACAAACCGTGTAGTCTATTCATGCCGATATCGCGTACACTCTAGGCGAGTATTTGTTCAAAAAGCTCTCGCCTGGAAACAGTGGTAAAGACATCAAGATTGACATCACCAACCTTGAGGTTCTCAAAGGCCTTGTTGCCAATAGCAACCCGGACCTTCCTCAGCTCATACAAGTTGAAATTTCTACTTTTGATATCACCGCTCAAAATGCTGAGATGACTTGGTACAACGTGCATTCCAACGGGGTCAGAGCTGACGAGCCTTTTGCAACAGCGACTCTTGTCTACGCCCCGGCTTCGGAATGGCTGACTTCCTGGTCCCCACTGACTCATCTGATACAGTCACGGATCAGCCAACTTGAGGACTTGGCCAGTTCGGGAGTTGCCAGCCGCTTTAGCCGTAACATGGCGTATCTCCTCTTTGCCAACAACTTGGTTGATTACCACGATAAGTACCGGGGTATGAAGTCGGTCGTTCTGAACGATCTGGAGGCCTTTGCCGATGTGACTTTGTCTACGGAAAAGGGTGGGTCATGGACGGTGCCGCCTTATTTCATTGACAGTGTCGCACATCTAGCAGGCTTCGTCTGCAACGTGAGTGACGCCATGGACACCAAATCCAACTTCTGCGTCACGCCGGGTTGGCAGTCAATGCGCTTCGCGAAGCCGCTTGTTGCTGGTGCTGAATATCGTTCTTACGTCAAGATGATTCCTACGCCGGAAGATAATGCCACTTTCCTTGGCGATGTCTACATTCTCCAGAATAATGAGATCATTGGCTTGGTGAGAGGTATCAAGTTCCACCGTTACCCACGCATCCTGCTTAGTCGTTTCTTCTCGGCACCTGATGACGGAAAGGCTCCTCCAGTCGCTTCTGCTGCTTCTGGTCGTGCTCTTGCTGTGGCAGCCACTAAAGCTGCGCCGGCACCGAAGCCGTCGAGCACAAAGCCCGCTAGCACCATGCTAGTGCCAGTCGCGACCCTTACACCTGCTTCCTCGACTTCACCAACGTCCTCGGTTTTGGGGGAGTCGAAGGTCGATGATGTGAAAGCAGACGAGGTGCTCAAAGCGGTGAATCCAGACAGTATCACTGCCAAAGCTTTGGACATTATTGCCAAAGAATCTGCACTGGATTCAGCAGACCTCACCGACGATGCGCATTTTGCTAATCTCGGAGTTGACTCTTTGATGAGCCTAGTAATTGCTGAGAACTTCCGCGAGCAGCTTGGTGTGGTGGTGAGCGGCAGTCTGTTTCTCGAATACCCAACTATTGGGGATTTGCGAGCATGGTTGGAGGAGTATCACGGTTAAGACGATAGTGACTTTCATTTTGTACGCACGACTGGTTTTGGGAGGCAATTTTCTTGGCAATATTTGCATAGGACCCTTTCGCTATAGACTCATCGTTCACAATGTTCAGTTTGATGAGATAGATAACATACTTTTAGCAGGTAATGCATCTGTTAAAGTAGGATGCGACCAATCGTGTGATTTATTAGTATATATGTCTGTCGAAGCATATCGCGACCATCTCATGGAATTCGACTATATAATCTGACTTTTAATGCAATCACACCATATACGACCATAGGTACAAGATCAATAGCGCTTCCCGTCCGCTCAGCGGTACTCAAGCCTGTAACTAGCGGATTAGTAGTCAGTTGGGTGACCCCTGGTGAATACCTGCAGTTGTATAAGTAATGTTTTTGCGCCAGGTTTAGGTATCAGTAATCGACACTTTTTGAAACCTTCCGGATTAGGAAGGTTGAATCTTATAATCTCGTCTGAATGGAGTTGAGATGGGCTGGATTGAATTGAAATGGAATGATGTTCCCGATTGAGAGCATCCGAAAGCCTGCAACCGTATCTGCAATCACATTGGGACGTTTTTCAATTGGGATTATTTGATTAGTCAGACCAACTTCTAGAGTTTGCTTCGGGACTCGGGGGTCGGGAAAAATGCATAAGGGTTGATAAATATACAATATGAGTCGACGGGTCTCTACCTTCATTCCTGTTCTCATCATTAGTCCACACAATTATCCCCTACTCCACATCATGTCTGCAAACCACTCTTATCCAGCGCCACCCACTGGAGGTTCAAATGGTCAACTTCTCTGTCTTACCATCTGTGGTTACCGCCGTAAAGGAATGAGTGAGGAAGACTACAGACGCCACATGACGCAGGTTTCTGGGCCAATGACAAAAGAATTGATGGTAAAGTATGGAATCGTTCGATGGACAATGGTAAGAACTCCAAGATAAGTTGTTGTGAGGCTGATTGATTGAATACCAAACAGCTGCACAACACGACCGAGACCCGTAATCTCATGCGACAGCTTTTCGATGAGCACATGATTAACTTGGCTGATTTTGATTGCTTTAGCCAAGTGACATTCAAGAGTATTGATGATTACAAGCGCATGAGGGAAGATGATTGGTACAGAAAAGAAATTGCAGGAGATCATGTGAACTTCGCGGATACTCAAAGGAGCATGATGACCATCGGATGGGTCACAGATTTCATCGAGCACGGAAAGTTGGTAGAGGATAGCACGCCAGTAACAAGAATTGAACAAGGAGTGACGACAAAACTGCAAGCTACGGCGATAGTACTTGGGTCCTTCCTCTCTGGTATGAAAGCCTCAATTCGCTGCCCACAAAGCGTTCTATTCTGATTTCTGCTCTTTAGGTTGCATGATGTCCCTTTCAGTCATGGCTGTTCCCGTCATCCTCGAAACCACAACCAAAACTCCCCAGCTCTTGCATCAGTGGACGCGCATATATCATTACGGTCACCAGGTGCTTCCGGGGATGGCCGTTAGCACCTTTATTTTGTATATGTACGCAAGCTACCGAAGGCGTAGAGCTGAGAAGTCAAAGCCTTGGCGTCTACTCGCACTTGCTGGCCTCGTGACTGTGAGCATCATCCCATTCACTCTGCTCATCATGAAGCCTACGAATGACGAATTGTTCCGCCTGGAGTCGGTGACGAGACCGGTTCGAATAGGAGAAGACGCGGGTTTCAACGTGATGAACATCAATGAAGCTAAACGGCTGGTTGTTAATTGGGCCTTGATGCACTTCACTAGATCTACCTTCCCTTTGATTGGGGCTATCATTGGTGTTGTTGGGACATTCTGGTCCTAGAGTGGCAGAGAGTTGTTGAGAATGTTGTGTTATCCAGAGTTTCGCCCATATAGAGAAAGTAACTAGCTGAAACATGTACTTGATTGTGACGCTATACATCATAATGGCAGGTGAAGATGCCATTTCGATTTTGGTCTTTCCCAATCTGATACGCACCATACGTTCATCCCAATCGGGCACTTGATTGAACATAGGAAGGCGCAAGGGATCTGGAATTGGAAGCTTCCTTTCAAAATGCTTAGTCGCACTGCGCCCACAGAGTATACACAGTACCCGCGACCTAGCTCAAAACGGGAATTTTCATGTGGGCCCATGTGGGCCACTAAGGGCGGAACGCGAGTGCGGAACCAGCCCCTGCAGACCATCGCCGAACCCCGACCACGAACTCCCGCCCCGACCCCCGAATCCCGACCCGCAACAAATCCTCGCGCCCGACGATTCCGTTGCGTGATTCACTCTACCTTGTGATGGTTACATCGATTATGTAATTCTTCATTTTCGAGTCTGCGAAGACGTTCTTGGTAGCAGGGTCACAAGATGACGGCATGACAGTAACAGCTATGGTACTGGCAACCATTGAGTTCCGTCGACTTGACCTCCCTACAGAGTTGTCTGAATTTACTGCTAAACAATCAAGACTCATCCTGCTTCCTCTGCTTTGCGATGAAGACGTCATTTTCTATGCTGGGCATTTCTTGCTTGATTCTTGCTGTTCGCCATCTATTCACTAAATGGCGCTCTGAACAGAGTTTGTTGAATAGCCATGTTGAAGCTGAAAGTGACGAGGGCCTGGCTGAAATTGAGGGCGCAACGTGGCCTCGATTGTCAGTTTTTCAACATATCGAACGCGGATTGAGGAGGAATCCACATGGGCCAGCTGTCATTTGCCTGATGGAGCAATCACCCAGCATCCAAAAGTTGGTTGCAACATGTTCCGGCAAAAGTCACTTTTGGAAAGAGAAGAATATGGCTTTCAAACTCACATATACACAACTTCATCAAACCGCGCTGAAGCTCGCAACTGGGCTACATGCTATCGGCGTACGACCGAACACGAGGATGATGATGTTCATTCCAAACGGTGCTGGCTATGCCATTCTACTTTGGGCCTGCATCCTGTTGCGCGTCACATATGTCAACATCGACCCAGCCTGTCTGGACACGTCCGACTTGACGGCACTCAAACAAAGGCTGCAGATGATAAAGCCTCAGGTCGTGGTGGTACCCGATGCGCTCAGTGGGAAGGCAATTGACGTAGCCATATCAGAACTGGGATTGCCTCAACCCGTAAGAGTTTGCCTATCAGATTCAGCTCCAGCCCCTGCCTCTACGGTATGGAAACCGCTCGTCGCGGTGGCTACAGACGCAAAGTCTAAGGATTTGGTGGACGATGCATCACTAATCTCGGCTGCACGACGCGATGACCGAACTCGCATAAATTCCATAATGTTTACGTCAGGCACATCCGGTATACCAAAGGCATGTCCTCAGACTGTGACTGCTATATCGCATGCGCTGCACTCGCAAGAATGGCTCATTGACCCAAATTCTGGGGTGGCTAAGTATGCCTTGATGCAGCCGCACAACTCGCGAGGTATTGCGCCGGCGCAAACACTCCAAACCTGGCAGGCGGGTGGTGCAGTAGTTCTCACGGGGCAAAGCTTTAGGTGAGTACAACAGTGTGTGTTTACCTGTAGAATAGGGAACGTCGGTGCTGACAATATGGTCTACCTTACAGCGTTCGCGATGCGATCAAGGCCATAGAACAACTCGGTGCAAGCTTCCTAGTGCTAACGCCACCAATGGTACACGAATTTGCTGTCGAGGTAGCAGTAAAGCCTCTCGACCTGTCTTGTGTAAAGAGGATTCAGGTTGGTGGTGATGCCGTCACCAAAGAAGTCCTGGTCAAGTGTGCTGCAATATTCGCACAGGCACAAGTCTGCGTGAATCAAGGCATGACCGAAGGACCTGGAGTATTCGCCTGGCCCTTCCTCGATACTACTCCTGAGGATATCCCCTTTGTTGGTGGTCAAATTTGCCCGATTGGGGTGGTAGCTCCAGGTGCAAAGATACGCCTTTGCTCTACCTCCCGCCAGGGTGTTGTAGTGAAGAGAGGGGAGCTTGGGGAGCTTCACATTTCGTGCTCGAGCATTATCAAGCACTACCTCGGTGGACACTCTGAGGACTCGTTCTATGATGACAAAGAAGGGAGATGGTTCAACACGGGTGATATGGCGGTTATTGATAACAGCGGACTTGTTTCCATTATAGGTCGACGGAAAGACATGATTCAGCGCGCCGACGTCACTATTGCGCCTGCTATTATTGAAAGTTGCGTCGCTACTTTCACTCGGTGCCAGGTGATATTTCCTTATCTACACAAAGATTGCTACATGAATGTGCTGACCATCACAATAGACTGTCGTGGTGGCAGTGCCCCACCCAGTATCAGGCGCTGAACCGATTGCCGTAGTCGACTCCTTCGCAAATACCAGTGCGGAACAAGTACAACAGCACATACACTTAGCTCTCGGTAATAACTATGCACTCAGGGAAGTTGTGTGCCTGCAACAGCTAGGGCTCGTGGAGTTCCCCGTCAATGCGACGCACAAGATTATCAAGTCTGAAGTGCAGGATGCTGTTCTGAAATACTTAAAACGAAGCTCAGCTCAGCTGAAATGATATAGGCCAGGAAGTATGTAGAGTGAAAACTATTACATAAATTTAGCCTGTATGAAACGGTGTCTTTAGATATGTAGATATATCCATGCAATTCTCTAAAGGAATAGTCAATCATATTTATAGGGATATGAATGAGTCTAAGTGAATGTTCACAATTAAGTATTTAATTTTATGTTTCATTGGCTCCTCTCACCGCTGTTAAGCTCGTTTCTTATTAAGTCCACTGTGACACGATCGAATAAGATACCGAGCTGTGTACATGACGTGTTTCGGCCCTCGGGCCCCGATATCCCAAATGGTGCTCCGATGCTCACTGAAGGCTACAGGCGCCTGTCATGGAGCGGCTTTGTTTTTAAGGATTACGAAGGATAAAAACAAGGCAACAGCATTACTACTCTCTAGACAATCGATTGAAGATACACAGCAACAAAAAAATGGCAACCGCAGCAATCCAACTTTCTCCCTCCCACGTTGGATTAATTAAAGCTGCGGCCGAAGTCACCCCAATTTCGCTTGAAGAATGCAACAAACTGCTCCAAAAAAATCACGAAGAATGGCACATGTTCTTCCGCGACACAGCGGGCCATAATCACATTGTACACAGCCTTCTTACCATCCTGGCTCTGGGTGCTACACCAGAGGAACTCAATGCGAGATATGAAGACGGCGTACCGATCCAGCGCGCAATGCCATCTGTGGATTCCGAATTACTCGACAAGCTGAGAAGCAGAGATGACCCTGGCGCTCTATATGATTCTATAACTGGGCAAGTCCACCAGTACCACACCTTCCTCGAATTTTTCCAAGGCGAGATAAGCGCCAAGGGTTGGAAAGAAGTCATACAGGAGTATGTTCTCGCGCGCACCAAAGTAGCCAATCTCTTGCTCGCACGCATGTACGAGGGCGCCTACCATCCCATCATCCACCTTGGTCTTGGTGTCGAGTTTCAGCAACCAGTCATCATCGCCGAGGCGCTTGCCCAAGCCGCAGCCCACGATGACGCCGAAATCAGCACACTTTTCCACGCCGCCGAGCAAGAAGCTACCATTTCCTATCCTTCGTCAAAACCAAAATCAATGCTGGAGCTAGTACATCAAGTCCGCGCAACTGACGCTATCCGCAACGCGCCCCAATGGACGGATTTTGGTAACAAAATGCGTGACGGTATCGTCGGTCGAGCCGGTGAGGAGATGGCTAGCTTGATGGCGCAGTTCCGCATCAAGCACGATGAGGAGCAGCTCGAACGCCGCGCTGCTGAGATGTTCAGTACGTGTGCGTATTTTGCCGGCGCTGCGCAGGAAAAGAGCAAGACGAATGGCAAGATCAAGATTGATTTCTTCTACATGCACTGTGTTACGAGCAATCTCTTCTTCTCCGTCTTCATCAAGCAGGACTGGATCAAGCTTGAGGACCGTGTGCGCCTTGTAGAGTGGAAAGCGCGTTTAGACCTGGCTTGGTACGCCGTATCTGGATGTGCGGTGCTTGACGGCAATGCCATCTCTGGGTACTCTTCCCCCGAGAGCGATGGCATGGATTGGGCTGACCTATTTGATGCGGTCATCAAGGAGCATGATGATGGCCATGCGGCCAAATTTATCCGTGCTTTGAAGAACGGTGAAGATTCGGCCAAGCAGTTTGAGCAGGGAGAGTATGCCGACTACTTCCCGATGAAGGGTGATATGTGGCTTAGGTTGGCGAGGATGTGCCAGGATACGACCAAGAACCGACCTACGGATCTCAAGTGGGTGCCGTTCACTGGGTTTGAACAGCCGTGGAAGAGGCCGGATTTGGTGGCTCAGTAGATTGACGTGCTATTCAATGATCAAGTAGATAGGAATGGATTCGTAAAGTACAAGAAAATGAGAACCTGAGTCTGGGACTAAATTCAAGAAATCATCAAATCGTGCACCTGCCAAGTGGGGCTTCAGATTATAATAATATGTTGCATCTATCAATCGTTTTTCTTCTTCTTCATTAAGCGGGTCCAGTAGTCGGCAAATAAGGGTGCAACCACGGAAAAAAATGTCTGGTCAGTCCCATCAGTATACACATTGGGGTACCCGAAGGAAACTTGGCGCCGACTCCCCTCTTTGCATTCACGACGCCCACATTCCTTCCCTCATAGCAACCTGTGGGGTCCTGGACAGCCTCGATCATACCTGATGAAAGATCGAGATAGCTGATGAAGCTCTCTTCTTCATCGAATGTCAGCCGGTGCCCGCGTGAGACATCGGGGGAAAGACCGGCCGGCTTGATGAAAACTGAAGACAGCCACGTTGACTCGGCGCGCATCATCTTCTCGGCGATTCGAAGGTCTTCATAGACGTACGATGCAGCCGTAAGCATGATAGGAAGAAACCACGATGGCATGTTGCGGCTGAGGTGCGGATCCAAGGTGGCAGAGCTGAGAAGGACAAGTGTAGGAAGCTTAAGGCCAGGCGATGCTTTTGCCTTGATGTTGTTCAGCGCAGCGATGACTGCAGCAGCGCTGTCCTACGTGGCGCAATGAAAAGATTAGAATAGTTGACACTGAAGGATAGTTTTGGGAGTGTCATGTTACCTGGCTGATGCGACATGCAGGAACGTTGTCGTTGGTCGTCGCTACCATGAAGACAGCTTGGGTATCGCGCACACACGCTTCCATAAGTTGGACATCGGTGATGCTGCCGGAGAAGACTTGCACTTGCTTATTATCGAGAACTTGGGGAATCAGTCTGTGCAATTTGTCAACATTGCGGCAGTAGGCATTGATCTTGTTGTCGGGGGATTTGAGAAGGTTCTGTATCAAGGCTGTACCACAATTGCCCGTGGAGCCCAGAACGGCGTAGGTAGGCATGGTGTATGGTAGGATGACGGGAGCTGGAGCTGCCAAAAAGCGCTTGTCAACATTTTCGCACGTTGCTGGGCTTTTGTTACGTATCGAAGCGAGTGCTTGTACTGTGTAGTTGTAGGCACGTGACTCGGGTCGGGACACGGAGACGGACACGTGACTGGCATCGGGATTGCTGCTCGCTACCCGGTATGATGTATGTATGATGAAAGTGGTAATGAGTGATGAGTGGCTGAGTGCTGGTGATACAAGCTGACAAGGATTCACGGAGGTTGGACAAACCCCGTTAATTCCGCAACTGGGGTCGAACATTTGAGGAGGAGGGCTGACTGCCTTTAAGATAATCCAGCCTTTTGCGAGGTCAGTCCACTACGATTGCTTACTCTGGATTCACTACGATTCTTTACTCAACTTCCTAGGCTTCCCTCTTTCTACCTCTCCACAACTCCCTCCTCTCAGCCATGGGATTTCTCTACAGTCAGTTCTTCAGGAAGCCGCCCTATCCCAAAGGCAACTTCAGCGGAAAGACCATCATCGTTACGGGCAGCAATGTCGGCCTGGGCAAAGAAGCAGCGCGCCACTACGCACGTTTAGGCGCCAGCAAGCTCATTCTTGCAGTGCGCAGCGTCAACAAGGGCGAGGCAGCCAAAGAGGACATTGTGCGCACAACCGGGCACAGCAACACTCATGTTTGGAAGCTCGACATGGGCGACTACGACAGTGTAAAGTCGTTTGCGAAGCGCGCCCAAGCTGAACTGGACCGCGTCGATATCTTCATCGCTAACGCTGGTGTCGTTCGCGCCGAGTACCATCAAGTCAACGGTCACGAAGAAGGCATAGCTGTCAACGTCATCGCTACAACGCTACTCATGGCCAACATGATGCCCAAAATGCGCGAAACGGCTGCTCGGTTCAACACTCGACCCACATTCACTATCACGGGGTCTGCCGCGTACGAGCACACGACGTTTCCCCAGCGCTCCGCTCCCGACGGCCAAATTTTGACCACACTGTCTGATGAGAAGACGTGCAAACAGTACTGGTCACAGCAGTATCCTGTGTCTAAGCTCGTGCAATTGCTCATCGTGCGCACCATCGCCGATCACCATCCAGTCAGCGAGTTCCCTGTGACCGTCAATATCGTCAACCCAGGCTTGTGCTGGTCTGAGCTAGCACGCGAGGCCACGAGCTGGGGGTTCTGGTTCTTCAGGCTGGTGGTGGCGCGCTCGACCGAGGTAGGCAGTAGGACCTTGGTGCATGCAGGTGCATCAGGCATGGAGACTCATGGCAAGTACTTGAGCGATTGTATGGTCGAAGAGCCGAGTGCGTTGGTAACAGATGCTGCGGGTAAGGAGGGACAGGAACGTATCTCGAGCGAAGTTATCAAGGCGATTGAGGCAATTCAGCCTGGTGTGTCGAGGAATTTCCAGACTGCATGAGACAGGATAATGAAGATTTGAAAGACACTGAATAGTTATGACCAATTGTATCTCCCTCGCTGGCACTCCCGGTTCAGAAAACCACAGTTATTGGGAATTGAAATAAAAAATTATGTTCATGAAGTGGGAAGTATTCTATAACATGTAGCTGCTTTTATATGTCGATAGTGTATAAAGAGATTGAGACAACAAGAATTAGTGGATAACTAAGGGTTACATAATCAGAAGCACGATCAAGACCAATCACCATCTAGTAGATCCTCGACCCGTTTACCTGCCTTCATTGCCGCTACCACCTCGTCCATAGTCCATGGCACAAACGTATGGCCCGGAGGCACATTTGAGTTCGCAAATTCGTCGCCGGCTTCCAGATGCCTAAAAGCTTCACCGTACTTTTCGTAAGCATACGCTTCCGGATCGTGGCTGAAGATCCATTTAGGGAAGCGCGTACGCACCCTGGAAGGGTCCTCGGCGATGGCCTCCCAGTTCGTGGCCGTTTTGAGCTGGGCATTGACAAAGGCCATTTTTTGGGCACAGCTAACACGTTCGTAGCGAAGCAGGTTGTAGACCTTAGTCCCTGTGCCTACACTACCACGACCGGACAGCTCAAGGCAAGCCGCAAGAGTAACGGCGTCTTCGAGTGCTTGAGTCGCGCCGTTTCCAGACGTAGGTGTGAAGCTGTGGGCACTATCACCCACTTGCACCACATGACCGCCTTTGGAAACCCACTCCCGCTTGAGGTCTCTCCAAAGCAGAGGCCAGTGGACCACACCACATGGAGCAGTGCGCACTAATGCGAGAATAGCTGGGTCCCAATCTGGCGCTTTGAGCAGTTCTTTGACAATCTTTTCAGGATTTGTATTCGGTTCCCAAGTCTCGGTCGCTTCATCTTGGGCATCCAATGCTGTGAAACCCCATGCGACTATCTCATCTGAGACGAAGACGCCCATGTACATGCCGGGACCCAACCAGTACTCCCATACTGGAGGTTTATTGTCCCACCGCTTCTGCACATCTGGATCTCGCATAGCTACATCCTTTGGGTACGCAGTGCGGTAGATTGACATGCCACTGGACCTTGGCGCCGTATGTCGACCGTGAATGAGCAGTTCCGATCGTGACTTCAGCCCGTCGGCAGCGACTACTACGTCTGCTAGCCGCACCCTAGAGCCAACAAGGTTATGATCAATGAATATTCACCACGGAGCCAGAGGTTACGTACTGTCCATCTTGGAGCACCACTCCGCCTTTTCTCGCGCGTTCGTCTTCAAAGTAATCGCGCACCACCTTGCCGTATTCAATTGTGATGCCGAGACGGGCAACCTGCCGCAGCAGCATGCGGTAGAACTTGCTTCGAATTTGTGCGGGTGCAACAAAGGGGCGATGTCCCTTTTCCTCGCGCTCTTTTCGATGCTCGGGGTCATTGTACGAGGGTACCGTGGGACCGTAGATATTCTCGCCGCGGTGCGTCTCGTAACTTACGGCCGCGTCGACCTGCTCGGCGTCCATGTCGCGTTGCATGGCGGGCCAATGCCTCACCACAGACACTGCTGATGGCAACATGACGATGATGTCGCCCGAGTAGACGGGACCTTCATTGCGTTCCAAGATGCCTACAACATTATGTCCTTTGCGCCAACATTCCAATGCTGTTGTAAGCCCACCCATGCCAGCTCCCACGATCAGCACATCAACACCGGTGCTCGGATGCCTCTTTGGCAACAAGTTGCTGTCAGAGGCAAGCGACCAGTTCTCGACGTCAAACTCATGTTTGTCGCCTGCAGCGTTTATCGTAATCGCGTGTGGAGCCATATGAAATTGTTATGACACTGATACAGTCATCTCTTCGTCTTGTAAGATATCTTTACAGCCCTCACAGGCCTTTTCACGTGAGACATCTTACACATGTACCCCGAGTCCCGGGTCCCGGTAGAGTCATCGGTTGGAGCCTAATCGGGCTACGTTTCTGCTAAGTATCCTTCTCCGAATTCCCATCTTTTCACTTCCCTGAGACTTGTGTAATTTTATTCGGTAGTATTCCTCGTCAGTAAAGTTTAAGATCTTCACAGTGCTCCGATATGGCTCCACATGCCAACTCCGACGTGGCTCCGCTGCACACTGCTGACAATAACAAAGGAGGCTATACGGACGAGCACAAAGGCGGCTACAAACAAATCAACAAAGCCCTCAACATCTGTGCATTCGAAGATTATCTCGAAACCCAACTATCCCGACTCCCATCAATCGCTGATGTTGAAGTTTTGAGCCCACGTGTAATCCGCATACTGGGCCAAAATGCCGGCAAATTTACACTCCAAGGAACAAACACCTACATCGTCGGCACTGGCTCGAAGAGAATGCTCATCGACACAAGTCAAGGGTTACCAGAATGGGCAGCTCTGGTATCCTCTACACTTGCAGATTTGAACATCACACTTTCGCACGTCTTCCTCACACACTGGCACGGTGATCATACTGGAGGCGTGCCGGACCTTTTACGCATGTATCCGGACCTCGAGCAATCAATCTACAAGAACATGCCTAACAAGACTCAACAACCTATACCTGACGGCAGTGTCTTCACTGTTGAGGGCGCTACGCTAAGGGCGGTGCATGCCCCAGGACACGCCGAGGATCATACGTGCTTTGTACTGGAAGAGGAAATGGCCATGTTCACAGGCGACAACGTCTTGGGACATGGCAGTGCCGCAGTTGAGCAGCTCAGCGTTTGGCTCGATTCATTGCGTTTGATGCAGTCGCACGACTGCAAGGTGGGATATCCTGCGCACGGCGTGGTTATTCCGGATCTTCAACGCAAAATCAACATGGAACTGAAAGCGAAGGCGCGACGCGAGACACAGGTACTCCGCACTCTAGCTCAGATTCGGACCCCTGGTGGAAAAGCTAGCGTTACGGTGAAGCAATTAGTCAGCATCATGCACGGAGATGGCTTGGATCCCGAGGTGCGCCAGATGGCAATTGAGCCGCTGATGGGTGAGGTATTGAATAAGCTAGCGGAGGACGGAAAGGTGGCGTTCGAAATCCGTCAGAAGGAGAAGAAATGGTATGCCATCATGTAATACGAGTTTGGATTTGCGCTGCGCAGCATGTATACGTAGAAATTCTTGGAAGGAGTAAAGCAGGCGTTACATACATTCATTTTATATAGAACTTCTTGGTTTCTATAGTAGATTGAATAGATCACACATTGCTTGACAGACTCGGATTATACACGAAAGATCTTGCTAGATGCTGTGGTCTTTCTACTCTGGATATGAATCTCGGGAAAACTATCCACGGTCACAAACGCTGTAGTGTCCGAGCGCCGAGACTACCTTACATTTGTGTATATTCATCCCTTGTATTCACCCACTCCCTATTGAGAACTCACAGTCTTGATACGGAATTTGTACAACCACTTCCTATCGCAAAGAGACCATCACCATGTCATTTGGCACACTTTACACCCGTAACGTATATTTACATTTTCCAACCAAGTGTTGTATAGTACTGCTTCACTAACAAATTGACAGCCAAATCCACGATCTTTCGCTATCATCGCAGTAGCGAAACGCCTAGGCGTTGGACTCGACGTTACCTACCTCGACAGCAACAATGAGAAGGACCAGGAGACACTTCATGAGCTCAATCCACTAGGCCAAGTGCCCGTCTTTGTCGGTTCAGATGGCTTCGTTCTGACAGAATGCGTTGCGATTCTCCTCTACAGTGCGTCAAATTCCCTTGTTCCTCACAAACAACTCACCAATTCTCTCAATAGTTAGCTCGCAAGAGCCCGAATCTACCCTGCTCGGCAGGAAACCCAAGGACTACTACTCTATTCTCAAATGGCTGTCCCTCGCCAACTCAGACCTCCTCCCCGCCATCGGCGGTGTCATCCTCCCACTTCTCGGACTACCTCTTGCCGTGCGTAAGGATACGCAGGACTGTCTCCGCGCATTGCATGCCGACTTGGAGCTAATGGAAGCGCACCTCCAGAACCACAAGTACTTGGTCGGCGACCAAGTGACGCTCGCGGATTTGTTCACAGCGGGCACCATGGTGTTCGGCGTTGCGGTGTTCCATGTGATGTTGCGGGAGAAGTATCCGAGGACCTTGAAGTGGTTTCTTGAGGTACGTGGGATGCCAGTGTTGATGGACGTGGTGGGGGAACAGAGGTTCATGGATTTGCCGATCCCCGCTCTAGAGGAGAAGAGTGAGACATTGAAGAAGTCGGTGGACGCTTTGCCGCCTCGTTAGTAGCCTCAATGGGTATGTTTTGAGTTCAAGCCTGGTCAATCTTCTTATATTCCAATTTGCTATCTATCTAGGTATTATTGAGGCACGAGAAGGATACTTCTTTCCTGTAGATGTATCTAAATCATCATCATCTGATCATACTCATATTGCAATAATTAATTTCCTTACCATGATGGATTTTACATTGTGGTCCCATACACAAGAGTTGTCGCTTTGGGCACTAGTGTGCGGACTGTGGACGTGTTCGTTGACTAAGCCTATCTAGGTAATTTAGCCAATCCACCGACTAACCCATGTCCCGCAGTCACACACGTCGGGGTCAGCCTCGAATGTAATACATCGGGATGGTCGGGCGTCGGAGTCTAGGCCCTCGATTCCCAATGTTGTGGTCCCTAATGCCGAGCTTACTTCCTAATGCCGTGTTGCGCCTCAGCTTAGAAGGACAAAGGACGGAGCAACTCTCGCTGCGGCCCGGCTTACTCTTAACCCGCGCTACATCTCACTTCTCTGTAAGCTACGAAATTTTAGCCTGTTATTGAATTCCACGACCACCCGCAAGAAGATAATCCAAAATGAGTCCTGGACGGCTATTTGTTACTGGTGGCACTGGCTACATTGGCGGTGTCCTCATCGAGCTTGCTGTCGCTGACGGTTACAAAGTCAGTATTCACACATGTTTTGCTCCGGATTGATGCAGCTCTTTCTCTGTCAAGAGTCGAGTCGTTCAACTCGCAGATACACGACCGCGTCTGAGTGTAGCATTAGCACCCCTCCAAATACTTTGGCTGATCATAGAATCCACATCTAGGTGCATGCTCTCTCTCGTAGTGAAGATGGCGACGCAAAATTACGCAAATTGGGAGCTGAGCCGGTCCGCGGTGATCTCACCTCTCTGGACGTACTCCGGAATGAGAGTAAAGAGGCCAGTGCCGTCGTCAATCTAGCTACGGCCTATGTCTTCGGTCAAGGCAAGTACGAGGATGCGCTCCCAATCGATAACGCTGCCGTGGATGCAATGTGTGATGGATTGGCCGACACAAGCAAACCTCTCATCACCATTTCGGGGACATTGTCCGCACAGGCTGATCCAAATGGAAACGAGACCAATGAAGATGCTCCTCCAGAGCCCAGCCATCTCAATGTGCGCATCCAGGCCGAGCACCATGCCCTCGCCCAAGCAAAGAAAAGAGGTGTTCGTGTCATGGTCATCCGTATGTCGCCATTTACCTATGGAAATGGCGGCAGCGGCGTCGCGCGCTTCATGGGCATGGCAAAGAACATGGGTGGGCTCCCCACAGTGAATGGTGGGAAGAATAGTACCACGGCTGTACACGTGGACGACGCCGCACGCCTCGTCTTGTTGGCAGTCGAAAAGGGAGAGGCTGGGGAGGTGTTTAATGCTGCTTCGCAAACCGAAGTCACTATGGGCGAACTATTCGACGCTATCAACTCTTCAGTCGGTGTGCCCAACAAGGATATCAGTTACGATGATGCCTTTGCTAAATTTGGAGAAAACATTGCTTGGTTTCTTAGGGCGGAGAACAGAGCTTCGGGAGTGAAGGCGCAGAAGAAGCTGGAATGGCAACCAAAGGGCACATCTATCCTTGAAGACGTCAAGTCTGGTTCGTATGTTCCTGTGGCAAATGCAATCCTGGGAAAATAGAGTGGCTAGTCGCAATTTCGGTTGTAGTGATTGTGTTTGCCAGTCCACCACGCCAGGATTAGTGAAAGGATGCATGCAGGAGTAGGTAATAAGAGAAAGTGACTAGGCTGGAGAAATTGGCATTTGGAAAACCTCAACCCTCTAGCGCGAAGACACCTAGGTAGATAGATGGAAAAAACACTACTCCTAAATATCTATAATTCTACTCGCTTAACGCTACAACTTATTACTACTATCTTTTATAATATATCTCTTAGAGTTTAGTCTGGGTTCGATTGGCCAAGCAACTCATCGAGCTGCCATTCCTGATGAACACTCCTCAACGGCGGCAAAGGAACTCACGACTGCAACCCTTCCAGCGACATACCTTGGACCGGAAATTTAGCATATCACGAAACTATTAAGCAAAAGGGCAAAAAGTACAAAGTCAGGATCACAAAATCCTCAGTGCTGCTCACGTATTAGTTTTGAATAGATGGTCACAATTTGACAGTTATCGCAACTGATCTTGTTCCCATCGAGCCACTTAAAGTTGATGTCATCAATGTTGGTATAAGTATGTGTGATACGATAAGCAGTGGTCTGTTACGAAAATATAGTTACTTGAATCAAAGACTAAATATACGACTTCACCATTGAGACCACTGCGGATCTTACGAGTGGTAGCAACTTCTAGATACATGCACAGTACTGCAATGAAGTCGATCTTCTGCCTACTAAGCTTGGGAGTCTCCGTAATGACCCCAATGACGCGAGCGACCCTTATACGCCCCCTCTGAGCGAACAACATAGAGACTTTGGCTGCGCGGATCCTCATCCTGATACTCTCGTTCCCGTCGTTAAGCAAAGGGTTGGACAGAGAATAAATGGCATCTAACCAAAACCCTACCTCCTGCTAGGTGAGCAAGGATGGCCAGACCCAACACACCCGCCCCTTCACAAACAGATAATCAAGGACGTGCCAATGTGGCTGGATTGTACAGATCCAACTCTGAAGCAACTGACTTTCGATGAAGGCCCGAGCTTTCCACCCGAGACAGTACCGGCGTACCTCGACTACGAAACTGACACATGGGTATACTTCATCATTACTGCAAATTATTCGCTCGATGGCATAAATTTCCCGTGCGAGAGCTCACCCGGTCTGTTCATCCGAATCACCTTCATGGTCATGACTTCACCATCCTCGCTCAAGGCAAAGGGGCCTTTCCGCCTGATGTTCTTCCTAATTTGGAAAACCCTGCGCAACGGGATGTGATTGACCCCGATATTGGAGGGTGGGCTTGGGTCGCATTCCAGATCAACAACCATGGAGCATGGCAAATGCACTGCCATCCCGCGTTTCATGCCAGCGATGGCGTAGCACTTCAGTTCATTGAGGAAGCATGGAAGATAAAGGAGCTGGCAAGTAATGCTGGCATACTTGGCGGGTTCGAGAATAATTGTAATGCCTAGGAGGAATGGTATAATACTATAAACGTCCCTAAGAACGCTACACAAGCTAATTCTATATTTAGATTAGATAAGGCACTAAGGTGCAAAATCCATCTCTCTTATCCTATATTATTAAAAGGATTCAATATAAGGCTTTATTTCTCCTATTTCTTTTCTTCTATCTACTTCTATTTTTCTCTTTCTTACTCTATATCTTAGTATTATTTAGAGGAATAGGCTAACCCTAAGCCTTTAGATTAGTTTAAACTCTAGGTATTAAATTATAATCTAAATAAAATCTTTCTTAGATAGATAAAGGTATATAACGTTGTAATATATAGCTTATTTACTATAAATAACTAGTCTTACTTTATTCTAATACTAATTCTTATATAGCTATATTATATTATAACTCTTATATTATTCTATAAATAAATATACTATATTTAT